>MJUU01014414.1:292717-303184 GCA_002080025.1 Modiolus philippinarum | reverse complement strand
GGTTAATTGCTGTTTTTGGCAAATAACTCAAAAACCATTACAGATATCAAAAATCTGAAAAGGTGTAAAAGTAATCAGCATGACAAGGTCTACCTGCCCTGCAATGTTGAAGAAAATCCGACAACCCGTCTTAGAGTTATTGCCCTCTTTCCGTGAAAATTTCAAAATTTTGATATTATTTTTTTATCGCAAAAACTATAATAGATAGAGGTCAACCTGAAATTGCATATCAAGATTTACCCACCTTGAAATTTTGAAGAAAATCTTACCAACCATAAAGGAGTTGTTGCCCTTTATTGGTCAAATTTAAGAAATTTGATACTTTTTGTCATCAGTTTAAAAAATCTTCTTCTAAGAAGCCACTGGGCCAATTGTTACCAAACTTGACCTGAATCATCACCAGGATAAACAGTTTCAAAATTGTGTTCGATTAGTCCGAAACCAAGTAACATGGCTGCTGTAATTAAAAATAGAACAAAGGGGTAAATTGCATTTTTTGCAAATAACTCGAAAACCGTTACAGATATCAAAAAGTGTAACAGATAGAGGTCAAGTGTAAATTGCTAAAAGGTTCAGCATATCTAGATCTACCCACCCTTAAGGAGTTGTTGCCCTTTTTCACGGAATTTTCAAATTTTCATATTTTGTCGTCTTTTATATCCATAAGTAGAGAAGATGAAGGTTAATTGTAAATTGATTAAAATGTTTGCCATGCTATGGCAACTTGTAAACTGGAGTAAAAAATTGTTGGTTGACCGCCATTTTCAAAATGGCCGCCAAAAAAAAGGTGGGAAAATTCAACATTGTCCGATTTCAATAAAATTTGGTTTCCAAATAGATATTGATGTTGCAACTTCAAAACCGGTGTTGAAAATTGTTCATTGACCCCCATTTTCAAAACGGCTTCCAGGAAAGGCTGGAAAATTCAACATTGTCCGATTTCAATGAAATTAGGTTTCCAAGTGGATGTTGCGACTTCAAAACAGATACTGAAAATTGTTCGTTGACCGCCATTTTCAAAATGGCGGGCAAAAAAGGCGGGAAAAATTTAACATTGTCCAATTTCAATTGAATTTGGTTTCCAAGTAGGTTTTGATGTCGCAAATTCAAACCAATGTTAAAAATTGTTCATTGACCGCCATTTTCAAAATGGCTTCCACAAAAGGCGGGAAATTTTAACATTGTCCAATTTCAATGGAAGTTGGTTTCCAAATGGGTATTGATGTCGCAAATTCAAACCAATGTTAAAAATTGTTCGTTTACCGCCATTTCAAAAGGCCACCAAAAAAGGCGGGAAAATTCAACATTACAAAAACAGGATAACAGCAAACACCTACAATGGCCAGGAACTACAATCACATGCCACAATTTACAAGCAAACTGCACCAGAAAAACAATATTGAAAACAAGAGACAAACATAAATAACGATAGGAACTCGGGATAACCGGACTTGGTACCGGCACTAGCAAAAGCCAGTGGTAGGGTTAAACCAGTTTATGGATACCCAGACCTCCCCTTTCTCTATCCCGTTTCCCTATAGTATCATAAACATGCGAATAAAACCCAATACAGGTAGACTACTAACTCAATGACCACTATCTTGGAACAGAAAAAGCATCTGACAAAACGTAATTTTGAAAGAAGGGTCAAAGAGTGCTCGCCGCTAAACTGCCGGCTGGCTCAAGGAATCTAGTATGCTGGTAAAACACTGTCGCACACTTGAAGAAAAATCAAACTCAAAACTCCCCGAAGGGTTTGGTAAAGAGCCTTCATCTATTTCAGTAGACATCGGCAGTATCATTGAGAGGCCATTATATATGTAAAGTCTTCAGGTCACTGGAATGCAGAGCCAATTTAACGGATTTGTTCAGAATATCTCGTCGATATCCGATTTCGATATTGTCCGATTTCAATGAAATCTGGTTTCCAAGTGGGTATTGATGTTGTGAATTCAAAACTGATGTTAAGAATTGTTCACTGACCGCCATTTTAAAATGGCTGCCAAAAAAGGCGGGAAAATTCAACATTCTCTGATTTCAATGAAATTTGGTGTCCAAGTGGACATTGATGTTGCGACTTCAAAAGTCGTGTTGAAAATTGTTTGTTGACCGCCAAAAAGGCGGGAAAATTCAACATTTTCCTATTTCAATGAAATTTGGTTTCCAAATAAATATTGATGTGGTAACTGAAAAATATGGCTTTGAAAATTGCTGTTGACCGCCATTTACAAAATTATGTCTCAACTTCAAAACTGGTGTTGAAAGTGGTCATAAGCAAGTACATTTTGCTAACAAAGTTTGAGAGACTTAAGTTCAACTGTATAACTTAAAATGTCAGCTTCATTGTGGCAACTGAAAGCCAGGTGAGCGATACAGGCTCCTGGGAGCCTCTAGTTGTTTACATGCGGTAGGGTGGGTATAGATATTTATTAATAAGTAAAAAAAACATATGAAATTGGTGTAAATAAATTGTCATATTTATTTTACATATGATAAGGTATCCACGGGTAATATTTCACCTCCCAAGATCCTTTAATAAACTACGGGGAAAGACTAGATTATGCAAGTTTGCTATTTTTCACGGCGATGTGTCCAGTAAATGTGATGGGAAGTTCATGTTTTAGACCATATCCCAAACATCAATGAATCCATCTTTTCATTAATATCAACTTGACATTTTCTGAAAATATCAGCTCCCGGAATTCAATCCTTATATCTTTATTTGGCAATTTATCCAACATGGGTGCGTAATTATGGGCACAAAAAAACCGCGGAGCTTTAAATGATAAAGGCACACGGAACACGGATACTGGGCACAAGGAACAACATTGGTTGGAGAGAATAAAGCACAGAAAAATGTCAGAATCAGTACAGGAGATTAATTAAAGACATTTTGGAATATCATATTTACTCAGAATTAGTCTCTATATGGATTGGCTATTCAAAGAAAACCCTTAAATACAATACAAATGTATAAAGAGTGCGATGTATACTTTGTGAATTATATCATATTATATATATGGAGTAAATGAACATGAGACCATAACACATATGTTAACTCCAACTGCAAAATTTTTAATGAGGTGTATGGCCACTTTGAAAATAAGTTCCTCACCCGCAGCACTAGAACCCAAATATAGGAAATCCACAATTTAAAAAAACACTAATGTCTAAACACGCTGTATATGTTTTAATATTTGTATAAGAACGCTACAGATCAGTATCTTACTAAAGCGACCCCAGCATTTCATCATAGAGGGATTTAGTTTACTTTTGGGTCCCTATCCCAAACCTGATCTTTTGACCATCTTAGTATGCTAGCTGTTACCTTCAACCTTTTTATAAAAAATAACTAAATACCGAGGTTACTGTGAATTTACTTTCTGCATATGCGCATTTCGACAACTTATGTCTCTTCAGTGCAGATGAAATCTAAATGTTTGGAAGACCATATACTCAAAGATATTTAAAAACTGATAGAGAACATATAACCAAATATGATCTAAATGTAAAGCCAAAATTAGCTAAGCGGTCCCGGCTTATGAATAGGCCCGCAGCATCCTCTGAGCTTGGAGTATGAGTCTTCCTAACAGAGGACCCCGAGGGAACCCCGGGATATAGAAGTAGGACCTAGTATCTCCGGCTTGCGGGGTGTGACCCCTCATAAACGGGGGCTGACCCCGAGGGTCCCGGGATATAGAAATAGGACCCATTCCGTGGTTGTGCGGGATTAATAAATACACAACCCATCTTTCGGATGGGATGTAAACTCAGGTCCACGTGTTGGAAGAAATGCCACGCTTCCTGCACGTTAAAGAACCCTTGTAGCAAGCTTTTTTGAGTGGTCCGTAGGTGATCGGCTGCAAGGCTATATTCTCCGCCCTTTTCGATTTCACCCTACTTTTCCAGTGGCACTCAGTATTTCCCGTCCCATGGCCCTTTCCATACCCCAAAGTGATTATTTATTAAAAAAACTTGTTCTCGTCTTGATATAGCTGAAATATTGCTGAGTAGACGTTAAACAATATTCAATCAATCAATCAATCAAAATAAGCTAAGGACAGAGCTTTGCATGAGGGAGATACTCCTTAGTTTTCAACAGATAAAAATAATCAACAGATAAACTAATCGACAGGCTGACAACAAATATATGCAAGTTAAGAAATTTCATGCGAGACAACAGACATACAAGTTAAAAGGGATATGATGTAATGACGAAGACAGGTTGACACGTCGACAGACCGACTGTCAGACAGGGCGACAGGCAGACATGATAAAGTAAGAGATGACATACAAAGTGAATAAGGATATCATGCAGACTTTCAACAGGATGACACACCGACTTACAGGTTGACAGGCAGACAGAACGACAGAAATGCATGATGAAGCAAAACAGCTAAAATCCAAAAGTGTTCTTGCGGGGTCAAGAAGTCGTTTTGTCAGCGAGATTGGTGAAAAATAGCCCTTGAAATAGGTGAGATACGCTTTTACATACATGTATCTATATGTGAAAGCAAAGAGTCAACCTAAGCGTGATACGTGGATTAATGGGTGAGCAAGTGTTCAATATCCAGGTAGCAATATTTCAGCAATATCAGGACGAAAACAAGCTAATCAATTAAAATAATTTATATTTAGTAAAAGACAACCGCCTGACGGCATAAAGGTTGACAACCGGGAAAAAACGGAAAAGGGGATAGTGGTCAGGGGCAGGAAATTTATATCTGTACACGACTCCCGACAAATCTACTCTCGTTAGAAAAAATTACTAGGGTCTTTAAACTGCATGGAGCGTGGTGTTTCTCTAAACAGTTTGACTAACATTCGTGTTCAGGCTTTCCGTATTATGACCTGACTTCCCCACACAGACAGAGCATTCCCCTATCCACCACCTAAGCTGCGCCTGGAAGCTCTGTAGTTTGAGCTCCTGAAAACCGATTCAAGCGCTTGGGCATGATAGGTGATTTTATCAAATTTAGAAGTTATTTAGTAAAAGGGAGGAGGGGACTACAGACGATATATCGGCTTTTAGTTTGTTTGTTTGTTTTGGGGTTTTTTTTGTTTTTTTTTTGTTTTTGTTTTATGTATTTTTTTTGTCAGTTGATTTGTCAGCATGGGTGTCGACGTATACTTGTTCAGCACATTAAAAGTATTTTTTGAACAGATATTATAAACATTGGCAAAAAAAATTCTTCCTTTTCGAACAAATCTCATGAAAAAATTAGATATTTTGTCATATTTCTATAAAGGAGTGGTTTTGGTTTCCTAAAGGAACAGAGACTACATCAATGATTTTTTGTTCGAGTTTGCATCTTTTGGAATACTGTTCTAGCAGACAATTGATCTGTTGTCTGAGAATTTGATTATCTCGATAAAAGTCGAAAAAAGACAGAAAAAAATATTTGAGGAGATTATGTGTCAATTACCAATTGCTAACTGACCTTGTGTAGATTCAGAAGGATAATATCGTTATACTAGCTGAACTAGCACGAGCTTCTGTTATCACTTTGAATCTGCAATCCGTCCGGTGTATCAAACTTTTATTCAAAGGTCTCTTCTTCTGAAACAACTGTGCCAGTTGCGAGCATTTTTTTTCATTATAGTCTTGGATAGACACCTTCAGATTCATATGTTATCTAAGATGACCACCAGGGCTGGGACATAGTTCAGTATTGAACCTGATACCGACCCTTTTAAGTCTCGGCTGATCTTTACATCGATCCTGACAGAAAAACGCATTTAGAAAACAACTTGGCAAATAAGAACAAACTTTGAAACAAAAGCGTTTGCATGGAACCTTGTGTTTTTCAAAATTGGAAACAGACTTGGCCACGATAGTCATTGGTTGGTCCGTTAAAGGGTGATTTTTAGCAAGGTGGTCGCCAGTTGGAAACATATACATTCCTTCACAAGTTTTTGCTCGATACTTTGGTATAATCGTCTCTTCTTTTTTTTTTGATAAATTGTCTGTACTTCATTGCGTCTCTTGCTCGATCTTACACTATTTTTACAGTTCGTGTGAAATTCATGGCTTAAAATATAAGAAACTTTTAAGCAAAATATTTCAGCCACAAAATCTTAAATTCCTTACTGCAGAGTAAACCAGATCGGATTAAGCTATTATGCTGCTAGAATATTATGCATTATCAGTTATAGAGAATACGGCCTGATAGATTTAATTTTATGAATACGCATACAATACTCATTATTTCAACATTTTTCAATCTTAAGTTGATTAACTAGTTGCACACATTTGTATTCAGGTCATAGACGCCGAAAAAAGCAAGTCCGGCGAAACTGCATAAAACTTTCATTATCTTCTATTTTCGCTAAAATAAACTCCGCTTTCTTTGTATCATTTGAATGTGTCTACTCTGTGTTCAATTGTATCATGCTCCGCGGTTTTTGGTGCCCATTATTACGCACCCTTGTTGGATACGTCGCCAAATAAAGATATAACGAGTGAATTCCGGGAACTGATACTTTCAGAAAATGTCCAGTAGATATTATTGAAAAGACGGAACTATTGATGTTTTGGATATGGTCTAAAACATTAACGTCCCATCACTTTTATTGGACACATCATCGTGAAAAATAGCAAACTTGGATAATCAAATCTTACCCTGCGGTTTATTAAAGGGTCTTAGGTGGTGAAATTTTACCTGTGGATAACTATTATATGTAAAATAAATATGATAATTTATTTACACCAATTTCATATGCTTTGTTACTTATTAATAAAAATCTGCACCCACCCTACCGCATGTAAGCAAAAAATGAGCACCGTGTTTCTTGTGCCCGCTCCGGTTCCATGTATCGGAATACCCGGCGTGTTTTAAGTAATTCGTCAACCTCAGAATTTTAACTCCGTAAGCAGGAAAAATAGGAATATTGTAGGGAAATCCATAATTTTGAAATTCAAGTTGCCCTTTTTGTCGTAAATTTTTGTACTAAGATTACCATTTACGTGAAATTCGAGACGTAAGTCCAAAAACAATGTAGATTTAGTAGTTTCTTTTGTTTGCTGAAGGATATATTGAAGGGGCCAATTTACCAAAAGATGCTTATCAACGTAATAACATCATCAGTGTCTGTATAAGTGAGATTGAAGGATTAAGCATCTTTTATTTTAAGAGTGCGCGCGAGTCTCTGATGTTCATTCTACTAAGAGTATAGGAATAAGTCGGAGAGTATAGGAACACACCTTGTGCCCATTGGTATAGCAATTTGCTGTTGATAAAAAGCACTTCCAAAATATATGTAAGAAGTACAACATTTTCTCAAATCCATTACGTTCCTATCAGTATAAGTAATAAGTTGAATATTTGTTTAATTTTTATTAAAGAAAACAGAAATATTTGACACCTTTCGTAAAATTAGATGTAAAATATTGTTAGTGCTTGGCTTGTTAGTTATTTGCTGACCATTTGCCTTTGTGAAAAATCCAAAACGCACTCTCACCTCTGATGATACAATGTGAAGTTTCTTGCTACATTTGATTAATAACTAAATACCGAAGTTACTGTGAATTTTGATTCTGCATATGCGCATTTCGACAACTCATGTCTCTTCAGTGCAGATAAAATCAAAATGTTTGGAAGACAATTAAGTCAAAATTGTTTAATAACTGGAAGAGAACAAATTACCAAATATGATCTAAATAGAAAGCCAAAATCAGCTAAGGACAGAGTTTTGCATGAGGGAGATACTTCCTAGTTTCAACAAAATTTACTAAAATTAGATATTGTAAGTTTTCAAATACAATCGGCTTTCGGGTCAGCACATAAGCACTGACTACTGGGCTGGTGAATACCCTTGGGGACTAACAGTCCACCGACAGAGGCATCGACCCAGTGGTAACAAATAAGTAAATTCCGAAGTTACTGTGAATTTTGATTCTGTATATGCGCATTTCGACTCATGTCTCTTCAGTGCAGATAAAATCGAAACGTTTGGAAGACCATTAAGTTAAAATTGTTTAAAAACTTAAAAGTGGTGTGTTTATAAATGTTAGGGTGATTTCAGATAAATATCATGTTTTACATTCACCTGAACTATTCTGGTTTCTGATGATGTATGATAACTTTGTAACGCTCATTTTATATATTTATATGAAAAAAAAATTTGATTCGTCTTAGTAAACCCTAATCATTTGTGTAGTAGAATTATACATATTTACTCACATATACATTTAGAAAAATGTTGCGTTTTGAATTGTCATTCTTTTGCTTGACATTTTTATAATTTTTTAAAAATACACATAAGATTAAAAAGTTTATAAATGAAACGCTTCTAAAAATATAATTCCATGTTTCAGCGGACAAGAATTGTGTATGTTAACCCACAACAACCAGTACCAGTAATGCGGCCGAATTACCCACAAACACAAATGCAAAATCAGCAAGATCAGACGATTTCGGACATTCCAATGTCAACTACAGAGACTTACAACCAGACCATGTATTCAACACAACAACAGTTTCAAGTCCCCACACCTTCAGCACAACATTTTCAGTTGCCTACAGCAACATCATCAGCCACAGCAGCTCATCCGCCTGCATCTACAGAATTCCAGACCAGCACTATACATGGAGTAAAGCAAATTCAATTACAAAAGAAGATATGAATAAGTATGGAGTATTTATAGTTGTTACATTACTTGAGGAAAAAACTAACGATAATTTTTGCGTTCTGCAAAATTAAAAGAAAATGATGTACAATGTGATGTGTTAATTTCTAGCACTGAACGTTCTTCTTAGATAAAAATAAATGAATTAAGTCTTATTTGTACGTTTCTAATTTCAGAATAAACAAAAACTAGGTTGCCATTCATTTTCCTTTCGAATTTTTTAGAAGTGTTTAGTTTTTACTTGTTTGTTTAATTTTACCTTTTAATTGTGGTTTACTCTTTCACCCGATCTATTTCTCCACTCATATGAAGCTGAATTGATCGAAGGGCTTCTTCAAAATAAAGATAAAAAACTGGCCCAGTCCTTTAATTTCAGCTTCCGTTATATAGATGATATTTTATCACAAAACAATCCACGTTTTGTTGATTTTCTTCATCTTATCCATCCAAAAGAGCTCGAAATTAAGGATACATCAGATACGTCCACATCCTCGTTCCTTGACTTTCATCTCGAAATTGACAATAGAGGTACACTACAAACTAGGCTATATGACAAACGCGATGACTCCACTTTTCCAATCGTCAACTTCCCTTTTCTTTGTAACAACATTTCCAAAGCACCGGCATACGGAGTTTACATCTCTCTACCCATTCGCTACTCAAGGGCCTCTGGTCGATACAGTGACTATCTTGATAGAGCTGGGTTGCTTACAAATAAGCACTTTAAGCAAGGGTATACCCCATAACTTGAGGTCATCACTACAGAAGTTTTACGGTCGACATCACGATCTTGTGGACCGCTATGGGATATCTGTTTCCCAGATCTTTTCTCTTTGCCACTAAAGTTTGTTTTCCTCTACCGGATCTGACTTTACTACCGAGTTGACATGTTCAACACGGCGGGTGTCTTATAAGAGGCAGGAGATGCTTACTCTACCAGTGCACCTGATCTCACCCATGGTTTTTATTGGGTCCGTGTTGTTTATTTTTATCCCCCGCCCACGAATGTGGCAGGGGCATATAGTGTTACCCTTGTCCGTCCTTCCGTCCGTCCGACCGTACGTCCGTACGTCAAGTAGGCCTAGGTATGCTGTCTCACATTCCCAAGATGTTTCCCTTTCTCTAACTTCCGCTATAGGTGCCCAAAGTTGGCATATTCTGTCATAGGGTGGTAAAATATGTCTATTTTGCAGACTCCTCCTGAGGCCCCTACGGCAAAGCTTTCATGTATGCCGTCTAACAATGTCTGGATGACAGCATACTCCGGCTTAAGATGGTTAAAAATATCTAGGAAGAACGTTGTAGAAGAGCTTTTCATGTGGGGAAAAGACAGGAAATAGTTCAAAGCATATTACATTGCACTTACAAAAGCGTATGTAATTGGTTGTATTGCCGCTCGAAGAAACGATAGCAATATTTATTGACCGCCATGTTTTGACGTGCACCTGAGATTTCTTGCACCTGAAATTTCTTGCACCTGAAATTTTGTGCCATACACCTGACAGTTTGTGTTTGTTAAGTGGAAATAAAAACACCTTCACGACGCTTGTCGGTTGATAACATATCTATATTGAAATATATACATTAGATAGAATACGTTTTACCTAAAATGAACTTCCCGAGTTGTCTTCCGAAAAATATCTAAGCGTATTTTGTTTCTTTTCTATGTCATTGAGAAACAACAGACAACATGGAAAACAGTGATATTGTTCCCTATAATACTGAATTCGTATAAATATATTTATTGCTATTTATTTCTAAAAAATTATACAATTACCCTTTACGAATCTACTATTTAGAAACATAATTTTAGATTAAAAAAGTAATATCTTCACTTT
>MJUU01014414.1:275735-287574 GCA_002080025.1 Modiolus philippinarum | reverse complement strand
TCCGCCCTTTTCGATTTCACCCTACTTTTCCAGTGGCAGTCAGAATTTCCCGTCCCATGACCCATTCCATACCCCAAAGTGATTATTTATTAACAAACTTGTTCTCGTCTTGATATACCTGAAATATTGCTGAGTAGACGTTAAACAATATTCAATCAATCAATCAATCTTTCGTGTATATTTTTGTTGAGAATGTCTTTGTAAATAATAGCAATTATTTGGAATTTATAGTCATTTTTCGCTTTTCCTGTTCTGTTCACATTTTCTATTGCTAACAATGTTTTAACTTAATTAAGTTCGATGAAATTGTCACATCTTTTGTTTTACTTGAAAACTCTTGTGGATTTATACTGCACTTCAGTTGAGTGAAACATTATCAATATATGTTTTCAAATTTTTATTGTGTCAGCATTGTCATTTACATTAGAATGGAGATAATAGTTTTGTGTTTAAAGATTTTTCGTCACCAATTTATCATTTGATTGTTACAAATATTTATTATTAGCCACTGCTGATGCGTTGCCAGTAAACTCAATTTGTGACAATCGAATCTACAAATAATGCCTCCTCATCTTCAAATACAAAAGTTGTCTCCTAAATCTATTGCAGAAATTAATTTTTTGAATTGGTATGAAAAACAACTCCTTATTTTGATACCATATATCCGATTTCTTTCTCAGTTTCTAAAATAATAGTTAAGTAAGTGAGAACCGAACCGCAAATCCAAAGTGAACTATCCAAGAACAATGGCCACATCGGAAACAACAAAGAAACAGCGACACAACATGAGCACGACACAGAAAAAAAATGAAGACACACGCACGGACCCAATAAAAACCATGGTTGAGATCAGGTTCACCGGTAGAGTAAGCATCTCCTGCTTCTTATAAGACACCCGCCGTGTAGAACATGTCAAATCCGGTATTTAAGTCAAATCCGGCAGAGGAAACAACAATTAAAATTTAAAGGGAATAATCTGTTTGGTAACATATCCTTGCTGAAACGGAACATTCTGAATATTTACTAAGTCTTTATTCATTTTTTTTTTCAAATAAATAATGCAAATAACCTGTTAAGTAACTAAAAATAGAATATGAGATCTGTTCCTTATCCCTCATTGCCATGAAATAACAGGCTCATACTTTCGATGCCTATTTCAACACTAACCGTTTCAAATACATATGTAGGTTAATGGCTTTTAATCAATATACTCGGGATTTTATGATTACTGGTGACTATCATTAGAGCGCTTGCATCCACGTTCAGCTTAAATCGATTGTACGTTTTTTTTTAATAGGGTCTGTAAGTCTCGTCCAATTTTTGGACTTCCGGGTACATGATTTGTACCCGGAAGTTGCATTTTTAACAGAAAAATATGACGTTTCAAGCAAACAATAAGGACGGCATAATCCCACAACGTCATATTTTGGCGGGAAACGCTTTCAAATTTGAATTTTATCGTGATTTCTCGGTGTCACATGACGAGACTTACAGACCCTATATATCGATTTACCATCCATGAGTAAAACATATGCATTTAGCGTTGCTCTACATCTACCAATGAATTCTGCTAAAACCGGTGCTAGGGACCGTCTTGAACTTACAATGAGGTGTGAGTAAAGCTCATTGTTATAGACCATGGTGACGTCAAGAAGAACAACAACAACAAAAGCGTTGTTCCATTGCTAAGTTTTACCATTTAATTGAAGAGACTTTGTCTCATTCCCATTTACTCCATATCCCTTCATTGTTCTTTTTTTTACCGGAAACACTTATTAGCTCGCTTGGCTATGCCAGGGTGAGCCTTTGCTATTACTTGGCGTCCGTCGTCCGTCCGTCATGAACTTTCCATTCAAAGATCTTCTCCTCTGAAACCACTAGGCCAGTTGGAACCAAACTTGGTCACAATAGTCTTTTGGTGGTCCCTTTTTAATATTGCATCCGGCAGGTCCGTACCTCATCCAGGATGGCCGCCAGCGGGGAACATAGATTTAACATTGCACCCTATGGAAAAGACATTCAAAGATCTTTTTCTCAGAAAACACCAGTCCAAATATAACCAAACTTAGTCACAATGGTCCTTAGATGGTCCCTTCCTAAAAAGGTATCTGGCAAGTCCGTAGCTCATCCAAGATGGCCGCCAGAGGGAACATAGTTTTAACATTACAGCGTATGGAAAAGACATTCAAAGATCTTCTCAGAAACTACCAGTCCTATCATAACTAAACTTGGTCCTTAGATGGTCTCTTCCAAAAAAGGTATCCGGTAGGTCCGTACCTCATCTTTTTTTTTCAAATTTTACCTTAATGCTGTTTGAGGGTTTAGATGTAACATGTGCCATGGATTTTAATCGGTTTTAAACGGTCTTCTTTTTATTTCCATGCATTGTTGCTGATTCACTTCCTGGCTTTGTCTTTGCTTTTCTCTGTTTCCGTTTATCACTTCCCTTGTTCCTTCGGTATTCTACTGCCGTTGTTTTAGGAACCAATGATCTTTTGGTATGCTCTGTTTTTCAATATATATTCAACTGAAGACTGTCACAACTTATTTCCTTATTAAAAGAACAAGCAACAAATAAATATTCTATCTGTAGTAACTTTTCTGAACAATACAAATTCTTCAATACTTCTCTGGGGTCCTTTGTCTCCCAGTCTTATCTTTCTGATTCACTTCGCCTTTCTGTTCTTTTACTGTATCTGCATGTTGTCACTTGACATGTACATGTCTCTTAAAATTTGAATAGTTTGCAGAACTAAAGTAACAAAAATCACAATAGTGTCTCTTATGACAGATGAGTGGCAACTTTCATGTCATTTGTCACAGAACAGAATCTTACATGACTCCCTATCTTTCTTGTGGTAGTCTTGGTTTTCACCATTTAGCCTGCAAAACAAATACACTGTGTGAGTCTAAATATTTCTAAATTTTACACACACTTAATCTGTATCATATTTTATGCACTGGTGAGACATAAATTGTCGAAATGCTCAAGTGCAGAAAACAAATTAACAGAAACTTCGGTATTTTGTTATTGATAATCACTGGGCCGATGCCTCTGCTGGTGGACTGTTATTCCCCGAGGATATTCACCGACCCAGTAGTCAGTACTTCGGTGCTAAATTTTACACATTTTGTTTAAAACGTATAATTCTCTCGGTATTTTGTTATTTACTACATAACACATGAACTACATTTTTATGGCACACCACTGCGGTAGTGTCATGTAGCAACTCTATTGCAATCGCTGTTGAAAGGTCGTGGACAGTAAAAAAGAAATGATCATCTCAGTATTAAGTAAAAAATGAATATTGAATCACAGTTCGGGCAGAATATTATTATTTTTTTCCACGAGAGAAATAGTATCTATGAAAGATCTTTTTAATGAGATGGAATGTTTTTAGCTTTTAGCAAGAAGATAACTATGTATAATGAGAAAGTATGTATAATTAGTGCTAGCTGTCGCGTAACTAATCAACTATTTCAAACTCATCTTTGCATATTACTTGCAACCATCTTGCAAGTTAACCTTTGGACTCTTCTCAAGTTTTAATAGCAATCGAAGCCAACTATGATATGTTCTTATAAGAAATCTTCGACAGAAAGATATGATTTAAAGTATCTTAGACAATATGTTATCGTAAACAATTCTTTTCGGGTTACACAGTATTTCCGCTTTGATTTTGTCAATGTGCGACTGGCAAAAGCTATTATAGTACCCTCTTAATCCTTTTGCAATAAAGGAGCATCTATTGAGGTATTGATCTCAACTATTTCTAAACAGTTTTGTTGAAAACTAAGGAGTATCTCCCTCAAGCAAAGCTCTGTCCGTAGCTGATTTGGGCTTAACATTTAGGTCATATTGGTTATTCGTTCTCTATCAGTTTTTAAACATCTTTGGGTAGATGGTCTTTCAAATGTTTAGATTTTATCTGCACTGAAGTGCATAAGAACCTTAATTCACAGTAACTTCGGTATTTAGTTATCTAATGTTTGGATGAGCCGAAATAGGCGAGCTGAAAAGTTAACTCTTAAGTAAGTAGAATGATTCTTGGGACTTGTTTGTCCAAACAAATGTTTTTTCCCTTTTCAGTTAGAGCATGGAGACATATCGCGATGGACGCAAAATCTCGCAGGTACTTTCTGTATTAACTTCAAAGCCCTGAGTTCTGTGACGTTAATTGGATCTCGGAATTTCGGCATAATTTTTGTTTTAGTCGGATCAGTGGAAAAACCCTCGCTAGATACTATGTGACAAAGGAATGTCATTCAGTTTGCACACATAGAGCACTTTTTTCGCTTTTATGACTATAACTATAATATCATCAATGAAAAGCAGGTCTGACATTACTGTCTACATTAAACGCTCAAATGTTTGATCAGCACAGCAGAACCCTTAAGGCATTACATTAAATTCATACAAACCCCTTTTAAATATCGAGCGTGGTATTGTCTTTTTCTGCTTGGTCTAATTCCACTTGTCAGTACCCCGTACTTAGATCTAATGTTGAAAACCTGGCCATTCCAACTTAATGGTCAAAAGACTCGTCTACGCATGAAAGTGGATAAGTATCTTTTATTGTCACGTTGTTCATATTCCTGTAATCCACGCAAAATCGACAAGTACAATCTTTTTTTTACTTTAACAATTCCAGAAGCTAACAGACTATTTGAGGGCTTAGTTACTCTTCGTTCTAATATTGCATCTATATTCCTTTCTTTTTTCTTATTTAAATGAAAAGCAAACAAACTGCTGTACTACATGAGTAAACTTCTTTTCTCTCCAATGTTGTCAACTTTACAGTTGATCTGTCTAGCATTTCTTGTTAATCAGATCCCAACTGTTTTACCTGTTGCAAACTTTTATCTGATCTATAAGTTGATATATCTCCGTCTAAACTGCCAGATCGTAAATCACTTGTGAGTCAAGTTTTATTTTCATCAATCCTAGAGGAACATGTTCATCTACTCGTACCAATGTTCTTTCTATCTCCGTGTCGTTGTAAAGGTAACTATTTTCAATTTTTTCTGTCTCTTTCAGTACTTACCTGTTAGTATACGCACCTTTCCTTTTACTAGTATTATCATTTCATATCTTCGTGGTACACTAACGGTAACAACCGCTACTACTCTTTAACAGCTTACTTTCAAACGATAACGGTATTGTTTAATTTTGAACATTAATAAACCCTTTGCTCACATCTCATAAACATTACAGATCACTTTTCTGGCAACCTTACCCTTATTTGATTTACTTTCCGCGGTTTACTTGTCAAATTTTATTTCGTCGCCGATTGTCTGCCTACAAAGACTATGACTTCCGCGGGTACGGGTTTCAGCTTTATCATAAGCCTCGAGCTCAATGACTAATCGTTTTATATCATTCAGTGTTGTTGGTCGCGATTGATTGATATATTACATCATATCAGAATGAACTAATGAATCTAAAAACTGCTCCTTGGGAAATATTTCCCTAACAATGAGGATGACAGTAGGATACATAAGTCTAGATAATCGTCTAATTGTCTCTCCCAAGTCACGTAGGGTCTGAAAGGATTTTTTTCCTTCGCTCTTTAAGCTGAACTCGGTAGAGTTCTGTTGCTTGATGGTGCAAAATGCTCTTCAAGAGACTCAACTATATCATAATCTTAAGTTGCCTTTTGGAAGATCTTCTAAAACAGTTTGAGCTTGTCCCACCAAAGAAACTGTTGTGATTCTAAGAATTTTTATCGAGCTGTTTTAAAAGAACAGTTAAAACCTACAGAAAACTTTACAAGATCAAATCTACCATTGCGAGCAGAATTTTATTTTCTATGTTGTATAAAGGACTTGGTTATTATATATTGTGAAAAAACTTATCAAAATTCTGGTGTAAACTACTTTTGGAGTGTAAAATTCTATTGAAGTTTTAGAGAAACTACAATCAATTCAAAGACCAGTCTCATCTATCGACAGTTATGATTTTTCTACACTTTATACTACCCATCCACATGATTAAATCCAAATTCGGACAACTTATTGAATGTTCTTTTAAATTTTCTGGTCTGCAGTATATTTGCTCTAACAAAAAGCAAGGATTCTTCTCTAATATTACCTACATTATCGTTGTTCATGGACATGTGATAGTATGATTAATGCACTCAATCTTTTGCTGGACAATATTTTTGTTCGTTTTGGGAACACTATTTATCAACAGGTCATAGGTATTCCCATGGGTACAAATTGTACACCACTAATTACAGATCTTTTTCTTTTCTGTTACGAACGAGACTTCATGAAAAAAACTTCAAAACGGAGCAATACCAAATAGTGATAAACTTATTTCTATTTTCAATGATAATAGCAGGTATATTGACGATATCCTTACTAATGATAATCCCCTGTTTTTAGATAATGTAGACATTATTTACTCGCAACAACTAAAATTAAATAAAGCCGACAATGATTCCAAATACTGCCCTTTTCAGGATCTAGCTATCATTATTGACTCTGGTAAAATAAAAACTAAAATATATGATAAAGGGGATGATTTTGATTTCACAATCACTGATTTCCCTTTTCTTGACGGCGACATCCCTCTATCTCCATCCCACGGGGTGTTTATTTCTCAACTGGTACGATTTGCACGAGTTTTTTCTACTCTTGACGATTTTAATGAACGTAACCTTACTATCACAGCCAAACTTTTACGACAGGGTTACAGATTTCATAAGTTGTTGAATACATTAAAGAAGTTTTATAGTAGATATGAACATTTGATATCTAAATACTCGTAAACAGCTTATAACTAAGGGCATTTCTAATCCTCGTTTTTACAGAAATGTTATTAAAAAGGCCAGAAATTGATTTAAAGTCCAGAAAAACTGGGACGTAACTTATATTCATTACGTAAAATTGGATATAGACAAGATATTCTGCTTGTATCCGTTAAATTAGATTTGAGACCTAATGACCTGAAAATTTTGCACACGTACGGACCTCTCACTGATACTGCCGATGTCTACTGAAATTTATGATGATTCTTGACCAAACCCTTCGGGAAGTTTTGAATTTGATTTTTCTTCCGTAGTCGGACAGTGTTTTACCTGCAGACTAGGCTTCTTGAGCTAGCTGGCAGTTTTGCGGCGAGCACCCCTTGACCCATCTTTCAAAATTACGTATTGTTTTTGTCCTTTCAAGATTGTGTTCATGGAGTTAGTAGTCTACCTGTTTTGGTAATGTTAATTACACTATAGGGAAACGGGACAGATAAAGGTGAGGTTTGGGTACCCATAAACCGCTTTAACCCTACCGCCGGTACCAAGTCCGGCTGTTCCGAGTTCCTATCGTTGTCTACGTTGTCTTTTTTGTCTTATTCGTGTTCTTCATGTGTAGCTCCATGGCTGATTGTGACATGTGATTACAATTTTCAGCTTTTGTAGGCGTTTCCTGTTTTCCATTTTTTACAGTTACCAAGTTTGTACTCTATTACATAATTCTTTTTTGCATTTTTTGCACAGTTAATATATCCAAAACATATTGTACGGTGTCAACAGATTTTACCTTACTTTCGATATGCATACAGGTATGATGTCAGAGAGTTTTATCTCCACTGTTTGACCCAGGTTATCGATGTTTTATGTTATGCAAACAACAAAGATAACATTGAAGACGATTGAAAAAGTCCAATCCTTATCAAAATTGCGGAAGTAAAGAAAACTAGGGAAAAGGTGAGGCTTACATTTTATTTATTCGTTTTGTTGTTTTTATTTAATTTTCAGGATCTTGTGCTATTAATGAGGGGACAAGGGGGTTCCAATACCAGCATAACAGCGAACTGATTTTTCCTATAACAGATAAAAAGGAATTAGAATTTTTTTATAACAGCAAACTGATTCTTCAAATAACAGATAACAGGGAATTGGATATTACAATAGCAGATTACAGTTTACCAAATAACACAATAACAGTTAACCCCCCTTCATTAATTCGTCAAAATATAAAAGATATAACCTGGCTATACCATTTAAAAGTGCTCAATTTTTGAAATAACGAAAAAAAAATGTTGTGAGTTTTATTTGTGAAGAAGGACATTTCAAACAGAGATATGAAATAAAAATTAAAGGAGATGACATTGAAGAAATGATCTAACAGGTCTGAAAATAATGTCAGATCATCCAAGGGCATGTTTTGACTAAATTGGAAGTCCCTTGAATAAACAAGGAAAAGCTTGAAATCCTCTCGTTCAGCCATTTCAAAATAATCTCTCGGACAAGAATTATTAGAAGAAAGAAAATGATAATCACAAGAAACATAGAATAAAAATAATTCACATCGACTTCGTCGGATGTCATGTAATAAAATGTTTTGATGCTGTGGCAGATTTTCAGTGCTGGATCTTTCAGATTCTGAATTTTTAAAAGTCCACATCTGATTGATACCAAAATACATTTTAATTCCTCCTTTTACAATGGATAGAATGTCTGTTAGAATTCAAGAGAGTATTGTCATAGGAGAACCTACTATGTATCTTCCCCTGTAGAGAATTATTTGTAGTTTCTGAAAACAATTCAAGGAAAGATGAATTTCGTCGTTGCGCTCTTTAAATTTGATTCCAAACGAGAAAAATGACTGATCTACGGGTTTTTTTATAAAGATGGTGAAGAAGGAAATTCCAAAAGTGTTTACCAATTCACGGTGATAGCAAAGTAAAATAAATCCCAAATAAATCCTGAATTTTGATATTTCCTATCATTAGACTAGAAATTCCTGATAATTGGAAGAGACTATGTATGTCAAGAGTGATATCATTTTAAAAATCTTTAATTCTTTTTCAAGCTTCAAACGTTTTCCATGAAATACAACGATTTGTTTCTGCTAATATGGTAAACGTATCTTTTTGTCTGAATGTCCGTTTGATTGGTCAATGGAATACATTTTATTTACTTAAACACAATACATGTATTGTACTTGTTGTTGTTAGCTGCAATAAGTTTCATAATTGAATAAATTGCTATGATTTTTTTATTTGTCAAATTTTGAGGAATCAAAATAATGAACACACAAATACTGTCATCTATTAATGCTTTTTTGAAATCAAACATAAGCAGAAACACTTTAATACATACAAATATTTTTTACTACAAATATTTCCAAATAACAAAGTCCGAGGCAGAAATCGAGGTAGAAAAGGACATCCGCTAAAAAAAATCCAGAATATTTCCTTTGGCAGAAAAGTATTACGGTTTTTATGGTTACACAAGTTAAAATTATAATAGATACAGATAGAAAAATCAATTATTTGAAGGACATTTAGTTGTTTGATATTGAATTACAAAATACTATATTTTTCGGCCTTCTGTTTCTTCCCAAAAGTTTCTCAGTTGAGAGAAAACAAAACTTCCAAAAAGACTTCTAAAAAAGAAAGCAAAACACAGGAAATTCTGATTATTGCTGAAAATTCAAAAGAGTAAAAAATGTTCATGTTGTTTCCTCTCTATTCCTGTATATGAGACGTAAACTATTTCTGAAGTCTTCGATATATAAGACACTGATTTAGTCCTAAAACAACGAATATCAGTCTCCATATAACAAAAGGTGGTTTTGGGTTTAGCAAGAAGCAATTAACAATCAGCCATAAGAATTTGATAGAAGGTAAGTACTAATTGACGTTTAGAATTAGCAATCACCATTTAGGATTTGGCAACCGGCACTCGGCAATTCACAATCGGCATTCAACAATTCCACATCTCTTCGTTGATATTTTATCGTTGCTCAGGCATATTGTACTATTTTTCTGTAGTTTTACTTTACAAATAACATAACTATGGCATAAATGAATATAAACCAATTCTGATATGTATAGATAACGCTGACCAATCTATTTTCTCTATCGCTGATCTTGGAGTTATTACTACAAAAGTCACATAATAGAAAATAACAAATGAATCGTATTAAGCAAATTTACCCCTGTTTTACTATTTGAATGAAAAAATAATCAGGCTGAAGAGATTGTTCAGCTGAACAATGGCGGTAGAACACCGACAGATCAAAGCATAACTGGACAACACGAATAAAAGTTCAAATTCATGGCAAAACGAGAACGCCAAAAGAAGAAAAACATTCACAATATTGACATAAGACTCTAAAATAAGTGAGAATCTAACGCAGAAATGAAAGACAAAAACAAGGAGGGTCAAATATTATTATGAAGATAGCGATATTTACCAAGTGTTCCAAGTTAAATGTATTTCATATTTTCACTTGTGAAAATACGCAATATATTTTCAATCTAAGAAATGACGTCACAATTTTATCGTCAAAAAATAATGAAAGGATAAAAAGTAAATGCACATGCGATGAAGCCTCTATAAATACATGACAGAACCAAGCAACCTAAACAACGCTATAATTATTCATTATAATTATAATTCTAATTATTGTTCCTTATATTGTAGTCACCACGAGGCCTTCAACACAATCATCTTTGCTCTGGTGTTTATTAAATTTTCTAGAAAAATAACAAATAGGATGGTCTATACCATCTTTACCTTCTTGTAATAAAACACCGCCAGCAGCAACATCACTAGCATCTACTGCTAATTTAAATTGACAATCAAAATTAGGTGTTGCTAAAACTGGCGCACTTTCTAGGATGGCTTTTAGTTCCTCAAATGACTCATCACAACTTTTAGACCAAATAAACTTTACATTTTTTCTCAATAGTTTAGTCAACGGCTCACTAATTGAAGAAAAGTTTTGACAAAATTTTCTATAATATCCAACCATTCCCAGAAAACGCATCAATTGTTTCTTATTTTCAGGTTTAGGAAAACTAGAAATAGCACTAATTTTAGCATCAATAGGTTTTACCTGACCCTGACCTACAACATGTCCTAGTTTACATAAGCACATCCAAATTCACTCTTGGAGAGGTTGACTGTTAGCATAGCACTGCTTAAACGTTCAAAAGAAAATTCGGAGTATCTGAAGATGTTCTTCCAAAGTGTCACTATATATAAGAATGTCATCAATGTATGCTTCACAACCGTCAATTCCAGAAATAACACTGTTGATTAGACGCTGAAAAGTTGCCCGCGAATTTTTCATGACAAAAGCCATCACTTTGTATTGGAATAGTCCATCGGGTGTAACAAAAGCGGAAAGTTCTTTTGCACGCTCTGTAAGAGGAATTTGATAAAATCCTTTTAATAAATCAATTTTTGTTATATATTTAGCATTTCCAATTTTATCAATACAGTCATCAATGCGTGGAATTGGAAATGAGTCAGTTTTTGTAACACTGTTTAATTTTCTATAGTCCGTACACATGCGATACGTTCCATCAGGTTTTGGCACTAGAATACAAGGCGAGCTCCAATTGCTTTTGCTAGGTTTAATAAAGTCATTTTTTAACAAATACTGAATTTCATCATGGAGTACTTTTGTTTGATCGGATTCAGTCGATATGGATGCTGTTTTATCGGCACTGAATCACCAACATCAACGCAATGAAATATTTTATCAGTTCGTGTTGGAATGTCCGGACACAAATGTTCAAATTCACGGAGTAACTGTTTCAACTGGTCCTTTTGAATCTTTAGCAAATGTTGAAGTTTCGAATCTAAATCTTGTAGAATCTGAATTTTCCAGCTTCGGTGTGATAGATGGCGAATCAATTTTTTCACGAAAGTCATTATTAGAACTGTCATGGTCAACACTAACTATATGTACAGAATGTACAATATTTGTGCTATTTCTATCTATATAAGGTTTTATCATATTTACATGACACAACCTATTATGTCTACGTCTGTCAGGTGTTTTAATAATATAATTTAAATCACTGATTTTCTTTTCAACA
>MJUU01014414.1:237660-268628 GCA_002080025.1 Modiolus philippinarum | reverse complement strand
AAAAAAGGCGGGAAAATCAAAGTATTCAGAATTTGATCAAATTTTACAGGAAGGTTGTTCAACATGTGTAGAATTGTGTTCCGGTCTCCAAGACTTCAAATTGATGACTGTTGCTGTGGAAACAGAAAAAAGGCGGGAAAATGCAAAGTGCTCAGAAAAAATTGAAATTTGATAGGATTGTTGTTTAAAATCTTTGGAGCTCATCTAAAGCCTTTGAATTTTGATATGGGAGTTCGTTTGGGAGACTTTTTGTGTTTGCATCCAAACACAATGAATACTAGTTATTATTACGCTTTCTTTCTTTCTTCCACCTCTTTTTGTCCGGCTTATATCTCAATGATGCCTGGACAGAAATAATTCATACTTGGTACAAAGTTGGAACATTATCTGGAGGGGTGCATGAAAGTAAAATTTTTTTCAAAGTGGCCTCCATTTTTAAGATGGCTACCAAAATACGAAAAATTCAAAATTCGTCTAATTTTAACAAAAATTGAAATTTTCTCAATCATGCTTCAATGGAATTCATTTATACTTGGTACAAAGTTGGATCACTATCTGGAGGAGGGTATGCATGGAAATTTTTTTTCAACATGGCCGCCTTTTCCAAGATGGCCGCCAAATACGTAAAAATTTCAACTTTGTCCGATTTCAACGAAATTTGATTTCTAGGTAGCTTTTGACGCTGCGAACAAGCTGGAATCATCGAATTGGCTGTCAGGGGCGACATCAGCTATTGCTTGGAATTGCAAATCTAGTTAAGTTTCCCAAACGAAGTTTGGGGAGACTTATTGTGTTTGCTGTGTTTCTTTTTATTATTATGTCGGCCCAGACGTAGTCGGGGAGACATATTGTTATTGTTCCGTTTCTTTGTTATTACGCTTTATTTATTATTATTATCATTATTATTATTTTACTTCCAATAAATATTTTCCGCGCGAGTTCTCAGAGTTGCTTGAACAGAAACACTTGATACTTGGCACACAGTTGGACCACCATGTGAAGTTGTGCATGACGGTGAAAAAATTTTCAAAATGGCCGCCATTTCCAAGATGGCCGCCATTTTACGTCAAAATTTCAACTTTGTCCGATTTCAATGAAAATTGATTTCTAGGTAGATTTTGACGCTGCGAACAAAGTGGAATCATCGAATTGGCTGACAGGGGCGACATTAGCTATTGCTTGCAATTGCAAATCTAGTTATCAATTCTGTTTTAAATATGGCATGGAACCTTTATGAAGCAAATGATATAAACGACCATATTCTACTTCCGATTTGATAGGTTTAATCTTCCTGTGCCAAGTTTTATAGTGTTTGTTCCTTTTGTGACATTTTTGTTTTCCAATCCCTGTTTTGCATTTTTACTTATGATCTTCCTACTTTTTTCCATCATTTTAACCGTATCAGGTTTTTTACCCTTGTAGACATATATAAAGATGGAACTTAGATGTCATATCATGACATCATTTACCATCCTCGTTTTTACCGAAATGTAGTCAAATAAGATAAGTAATGATTAAAAAAATCCAGAAAAAAACTGGGACGTAACTTACATTGTTTACGTAATAGATTGATTGATTAATTGATTGAATATTGTTTAACGTCTACTGAGCAATATTTCAGCTATATCAAGACGAGAACAAGTTTGTTAATAAATAATCACTTTGGGGTATGGAAAGGGTCATAGGACGGGAAATTTTGGTTTACGTAATAGAAGATATAACCAGGATAATCTGAATGAACAATTAGGATCAAATGACCTGAAGATGCTAAAGATAGACTAGCCTCTCACTGATACTTCCGATGTCTACTGAAATACATGATAATTCTTTACCAAACCCTTCTGGAACTTTTTATTTTGATAGTTCTTGCTTGGTGAGACAGTATTTTACCAGCAGACTAGGCTCCTTGAAGTAGCCGACAGTGAAGCGACGAGCACTCCTTGATCCATCTTTTGTCTTATTCATTCCTGTTCAAGATAATAGACCATAATATTCTTGGAGCTAATAGTCTACCTATATTGGGTTTTATTTTCATGTTTATTTAAGGAAACGGGTGGAGAAAGTGGAAGTTTTGGTACCCATAAACGGGTTTGACCATACCGGTAGCCTTTTGCTATTGCCGGTACCAAATCGGGCTATCCCGAGTTTCTATCGTTGTTTGCTTCTATTGTTTTTTATTGATGTTTTCGGTGTGCGGTTCCCCGTAGTTTGTGCATGTGATTGTGATGTTTAAGATGTTTAGTTAATGGAATAGTAATTGTTCAAAAAAGCTAATTAATTACCGTATTTTCAGTTAATATTGGTTCTAAATGACAAAATACCGAAGTTACTGTTAATCTATTTTTTGCACATGCGCATTTCGACAACTTATGTCTCATCAGTGCAGATCAACCCAAAACATTTGGAGGTCCATTAACCGAAAAACTTGTAAAAGCTGATAGAGAACAAATAACCAAAGGATCTAAATAGAAAAGCCAAAACTCAGCTAAGGATAGAGCTATGCACGAGGGAGATACTCCTTAGTTTAAGCAAAATTTTGTAAAATCTAGATATTGCAAGTTTCAATAAAGATTGCCATTGCGGCAAATTGTGTCTTTTCAGTGGAGGTTAAAATCAAAGTTTTGAAGGGCTAGAAATGAAAATGAAAAAGCTGAAAGTTAACAATTTACCTTAAAGGCCTGAAAGTATATCAAGAGATATAAGTTATAATCAACGGAAAGGATCAAATGAAAAATAACAAATTAGCTAGTACTTTAAGTGCTGTTTAAATATTAGATCGTTTGAATACAGTACTCGGTTTATTCAATTGTCTCAATTGAAAGCCCTGGTTCACTCAAACAAAACATTCTGCCCAAATTTTTCACCAAATTGTGCCTCATTATATTCATGAATATTAAGATTATTTGCTTGCATTTTATACAGCAAAAAAACTAAATAGAATATTCTCTTTTTCAGAATTTTTTGACTGGATTGTTTCCCTTTTGTATGAATCAAAAACGAAGAAGTAGCTGGAGATGTCTGGTAAGTTTTTGGTCTTAAGCTCTCTGTTCTTGTGCAAACATATTGTCTTGCTCTTTCACTATTACATCAAATTGTTACAATTCATGCAGACATTTTGTTTATTTTTTGTTTTGTCTTTGTAATGTTGTCTCAATAAGTGTTGGATATGAATTGTCGCGATTTGGATTTTTGATTTTGGAATTCCCCCTTTCATCATTTTTGCTTCGGTATTCGTTTGCCGATATATTGATGAAAGTATTTATTAAAAGTTTTCATTTCAAATTTTCTAGCTATTTAAAAAGGGAACCAAAAATATGTGTATACTGATACTGGTTAAAACGACAGTCTTTTTACTGGACGTCAATTCTTATACTTCAAAAGATATGAATGAACGATAATGCGGTCATTATTGACCTATTACAACACACACGCGAACAGAGGGAGATGATGTTGACATTCAATTTTCCTTGTACATGTCTCACTCAATTTTATGAGACATATGTTTAGATATTGAAATGTTTAAAGTTCGATGATGGTGAATACAGAAGGTGTCGCTTTTAACATGCTTGTAGTTAATTCACAGGATGTTCATGGGCATAAATAGAAAACCGAATACAGAAAAGAAGATGTCCCTTTTGCCATATAATATTGGTCAAATAACAGGCAGTTTCATTATTGTGGGCATGGATATCACATCCATTATAGTAAATGTGCCTTTTGTTATATGCCTTTAATCAACTTCAAGAAAGTTTTATTATTGAGGCCTCCATTATATCGTATACAAAAATTTACATTTTTGCCATGAGCTTTAAGCTGTATGAATGATAACTTGTCTTTTAAAATGCACATTTATACTATTCTAATAAAAGCATCAGACATATATAATCTATCATTTTTATAAGGATTATTTCATTACAATTTTAATAGACCTTTTCACGATAACTGCGGGGTAGTCCATGAGCACACTCATTAAAAACTTCCGGAGGAAAATTCTTTTGTTCTACCCCAAGCCCCACCTTCCGGATATTTACGTTACACATGCTCACTGACTGGCCCGCAGTTATCGTGAAAAGGTCTATGAAGATCTTGTTTTATTATTTAATCAGAGTGACATCTTACCAGTTGGGCTGTAAATATTATTTTGCTTCTGGGTACAATGTTTTTAATTATTGGACGCCATTATCACTATCCCGTTGATGGTTGCTCCCGTTGAAAAGGGTAGTTTTATCCAAATAATAAATGTATTGTGGGTTTCAGTATTATATAAAATTCAGATAACGTCTCTAATGCCATATGATTTTAGGCAAATTACAGAAAAATTCATTATTGCGGGCATCGATATCATATCAATACAGATAGCATTTTTTTACCATATGATTTAGTAAAATTACGAAAAAAGTTCATTATTGTGGGCTTCGATATCATATCGAATACAGAAAATGTCCCTTTTGTTACATGTTTACGTCAAATCACGGGAAATTTCATTATTGTTGGTATCTATGGCACGCCAAAGCCACAAAAATGAGATAAAATAGCATTATCTCAGGTAATGCTATCTTATCTTAATTTTTGTGGTTTTGGCGCACATTATCAGACATGTATTATCAGGTTTCCTCATTACCTCCTCATAAGTTATACATAGGTCTCTATGCAATCTATATGGTAATGATGTTTTATCTCAAGATAACATAGCATTATCTGTTAATACAGTTTTTTCTGCATTTTTGTGGTTTTGGCGTGCTAGTAAATGTATTATCTGTTTTCTAATATCAACCAATCAGACGTAATATCTATGGGAAACTGTATTATCTGATTTATGTAACTGTATTATCTGATTTATGTTGAAAACAATCAAGTGTAAATAGATAAATTTCAATAACTTATTAAATTCAATCTTTTTAGATCAAATTATCTTTTCTGAAAAACTATGTAATAATTTTAGAATTGTAACATAATTTCTTTTCTTTTTCTTATCCATTGCCATTTGTAACGAATTTTGTAATATTGTGTGTATATTTTCTCTTTGTCGTTGCAAAATTAGTTTATGTCAATAAAGTCTCGTCAATATATATTAAAAATTACAATATCACAATATATCATCGTTAAAATTACCTGTCTTGACATTCACTTGAATGTATATTCTATGAAATATACATACGAAATATACATGCACGTATGACCTCCTAGCAGAATTGAATACATGTAATTGTTTTTTAATTAATGTTTGCATAAAAACATTACTTAAATGGATCATGAAAAAAAGTAATTGTCAGATTGAATCTGAAGTGTAAATTTGAGATATATAATATATATTCTTACTATTTTTATCTTTATCTTGTGTATGGAATGTGTATCTGCATGAGGCAGTCTTTTTGTTTGCACGTTTTGTGTTTGTTTATCAAGATTATGTTGTTATTTATTTTGTAATATCAGAAGTTTAAGAGCTCTTGTGCGCTCATTAATTTGTACAAGCTATGACTTTAAAATACCACTTACTTACTTACTGGATGTTTAATTCATTGAAATGGGAGGGGGGGGGGAGGGTATGGAAATCTTTCAGACTTTTGTCTATTTCTTGCAGGATCTAAGCAAAGACTGTTTTTATATAGTAGTTTTACCATGCTAACTTTAATTAAACCTTAATTATTTATTTATTTATTATTCAAGGACGTCCGAGACCAGAAAGTAAATTTTGTTTCTCACAGAACACTCGGATGAAAATAAGTGAGAATGTTAACAGTGATAATGAATCTATGGAATTAATAAAATATATATTAAAGAATGTATCAAGTGTACACTTTTCACATTTTTAAAGCTTTTAGTTGCTATTAGTCAAGGAATCGTTTTCTTAGCGAATGAAATTGCATATAGTAACAGATTAAAACGGATGTTCTTCACTGGGCACAATAAATTATTACATACGGATCGGACATCTATCATAAGATAGTTCATTACCTGTTAACAGATAAACAAGTTCATTACCAGTTATGATAAGCAATTTCATTACCTATTACCTCCAGGAAAGAATGTTTTATCTCTTTATTGCATAGAGACCTATTTTATTTTTTTTCCATGGTTAATTATCAGGAGTTAATGATATTTTATCAGCGCCAAAACCACAAAAATACAGATAAGATAGCATTACCTGAGATAATTCTATTTTATCTCATTTTTGTTGCTTTGGCGTGCCATAGGTATCAATATAATATCAAATACAGGAAATGTTTCTTTTTCCATATGATTCTAGTCAAATTACAGGATGTTTAATTTTTGCGAGCACATATTACATATCGAATACAGAAAATATCCCTTTTGTCTTATGTTTTAGCCAACATGTATTTAGTCATATTACCGGAAGTTTCATTCTTGGGGGAATCGATATTATATAAATACAAAAAATGTCCTTTTTGTCATGTGTTTTTAGTGAAATTATAGGACGTTTTAGTATTCCGAATAATCAATGAAGGGATATGGAGGAAATGCACCTGGGACAAAGTCTCTAGAAATACAAAAAGTCATGGTAAAAACATGCAATGGAACAACGGTTTTATTGTTGTTCTTCATCTTTAAGTCACCATGAGGCTTTCAACAATGAGGTTTGCTCATACCTCACAGTAAGAGCCTAAACACTTAAACAACAAATCGCAATGCAAAAACAGAAAACAAAAAAAATGGGATATCAAGGAGGAGAAAATGGCAAAGCGAAATCGAGGAGGAGAAAACGCGAAATTGCTCCTTCCAGCCAACATAGGAACAAGAAAAAATAATAAATTATGAATTTTCAATCCCTTATGAAAGGAGTATTAGTGATCTTCAGACCTGTTAAGCAGGACATGACTTTTGACAGGAATGATACCGACGGAGGAGGTACTGGTAATAAACACTGCACCAGTACATTGCACCAAAGATAACATGTGGAGTCTTTGTACATGTGACTGGATCCGACAAGCATTCTTCGCAGCACAATTGATTGTTTTAATCAATAACTCTATCAACAGTAAAGAAGTTTTTGTTATTTTCTCGCATAACATGAGATGTTTTGACCTTTTAATGGGCCTTCTCTGGAGTAAACTTAGTTTATTTCAGTATTTTGGTTAATTTGATTGCAATACAGTATCTAGCAACTGAAATTGAAACTGGCAATATCTAAATTTTACAAAACTTTGTTTAAACCTAAGGCGTATCTCCGTCAGGCATAGCTCTGTCCTTAGCTGAATTTTGGCTGTTCTATTTAGATTAATTTGGATTATTAGTTCTCTGTCAGCTTTTGTACGTTTTTCGGTTAATGGACCTCCAAATGTATTGGTATGATCTGCACTGATGAGACATAAGTTGTCGAAATGCGCATATGCAGAAAATAAATTAACAGTAACTTCGGTATTTTGCTATTGGTACTATAAATGAAAATTAATGTATATGGATTATTTAAATGATGTATGGCTTTGATACAAAATTATTTCGTGTCAGCTGAAGATAAATCGAAATTAAGCCATTCTAAGTGCTTGTCATAGTTATATTTTTTATACTGAGTAAGGCATATAAAACATTGTTGAAAGAATAAAATCAGGGACACAGTCAATACCGTCTATATTTACGGAAATATCAATCAAATATTTGACTATTCATTAAACAAAGCATTCCATATATTGTAACATTAGATGATATCCGACAGAATGACAAAGTTAGGTATGTTTTATCACCGGATAGAGACAACACCGGATATTAGTCCTGGTAACATAAAGATGAAAAGCAGTGAACTGTTATCGTACAGCAAACTTTATTCTGTTATGACTGGTACCAAGTTTACTGTAATTTAATAGCTAAATGTTTTCCTTCTTAATGATACCAGTTAGTTCCATTAACCAGGGTATTAACATAGACAAGAAGTGAGGTTAATATTTTACAGGGACTGGTCAAAAAAGGGTATCTGGTTAATAAATGATCTTCTTAATGAGGAAGGTAACTTGATGTCTTTTCAAGAATTTCAAGTAGTGTATAATTTACAGTCAAATTTTCTGATTTATCATGGAGTCATATCTACAATAAAAACCTATATGAGACAGTTACATATCCAATCGGAGAAAATGAAGAAAAATTCATGGACCCCTAATTCCGAATTCTTTGAAGATATTTTTCATGTCTACAAAAGGGTCCAAGGATATGTACAATATATTAATAAGTAAAAATTTTAATACTATAGGTTGTGAAGAAAAATGGTCAACTACATTAAATAATATTTTTGATTGGAAAAATATACACTGTATGGCTTTTAAAACCACCAAAAGTTCTAAATTGCAGTGGTTGCAATACAGAATTATTCATAGAATTCTTGGTACAAATAAATTTCTATCTAAAATTAAGTTGAAGGAAACGGATAAATGTACTTTTTGTAATGAAGATATTCAGCACATTTTTTGGTCATGTCCAAATATTTCAAAATTATGGGAAGAACTAAACATATGGATTTTTAGTCAAACATCAATTGAGCTCCCCCTTAATTTAGAGTTTGTATTATTTGGATATAGGGAAGGAAATACTTTAAATAATGTAAGGAATCTCATTTTGTTGCTGTCAAAATTTTACATATATAGAACCAAACTCAATGTGACAAATGTAAGCATCATAGCACTTAAGAATTATCTTAAAGAGAATCTGCAACTAGAAAAATATATATATTTTAAGAATAACTCGGGTGACAAAGCAAACATATGCTGGAACCCCTGGCTCCCTTTACTTGATTAATATTCCTATATGCACTGTATTTCCTTTAAAATTGCAAATATTCTTATTCATTCTGTAAATACTCTTAAACTTTTTATAATTATTTGTTTAAAATCCAATCCACATACCTTTCATAATTTTTAATAAGCTATTATATAGTACTAGTTTCTTTCAAATATACTTATCACCTATCATTTATAATTAATCAATTTATGTTTATAACCGCCTGTTGCTATATATGTTATTATCCTGAATGTTATGCTTATCGTTATATGTTTTTGCCAATAAACAATTTAATTATAAAAAAAAAGAAGAAGTGAGGTTAAACACTGTTCACAAGTAAATTATTAACAGTACGAGAAAATTTCAGAAAATGAAAATATAAAAAGGTGAAAAACGGACTGCGGACCAAGTCATAAAAAAGAAGTGAGCTGTTTTGGAGGCTGAAAAAAATAACGAGATACGAATGTATGAAATAATTCAATGATTATTACCTATTTGAATGATTCAATTTCGAATTACAATACAAAGTTACGACCCTCTGAAAATCCAAAGTGAAATAACTGTAATACAGTTGACAATTTTGGATATTTAGCGATCTGTTTTATTATACCGAACAAACATTAGCAATGTTATTGCAAATTTTAAAATTTAAAGAAAATATTCTCATAAAACTGTTAAGGTTAAATGTTACTTATCTGGTTTGCGCAGTTGACATGGTTATATTTTCTGGGATAATTCATTGGTGAATAATAGGGTTATTCCATGGACGTTGTAATTATCTAGGGTTATTCACCGGTGAATAATAGGGTTATTCCACGGACGTTGTAATTTTCAGGGGTTATTTATCAGGTTAATAACAGGATTATTCACTGCTCGCGATAATAAAAGCAAAATGTCAAAGATTATTTCATGTCATGTGACTATGTCTCAACCAATAAAATTGATACTCTATTATGTAAGGTATAATGAAAGCAGTTTTTATCTCGAAGCCATGAAATGGCTGGAGAGATGTTATAGCGACAAGAAAATATCACGTTAGGCTTCAAGCCTATTAACAGCTTTAAAAGATGATCTTCGATGCCTCCGATAAAATATAGTGCGCAAGTTTCTTTCAAAATCGTATACATTGTGTTTTTAAGTTATATTTCTTCATTTTCTTGAGTTGAATACGGTGTTGTTATATCAAAATGAAAATCATATGCATGTTTATCAAATTGCTCTTTTTTTTATATTGCGTCTCGGATCAACGGACCTGTCGCGCAGTAATTTGTCAAAGATGAAAATAATATTTGTTTACCTGTGACAGTGTTTTGCAAATTTTAATAGCAATGAAATCGACATGTGAAATCACACAATCCGATTATTTTCACGTATTACGGAATAACTTAATACATGCAGACATATGAAGCAGTTCTTTGGATGACTACGAAGTTTTGCCACGACTGACGTGCAGATTTTCAGGGCTTCGAGATTCAGCTCCATCGGAGCTTTGATTATCTTTCGTCATTGTATTTAATATGTGATTTTCTTTTACTAGAAAATAACCTTCATGGTATGTTCTATCATTGGTGCTGCTGTGTTTATGCCAACTGTCTTTAGTCTCGGTGTAGTAGGTGCATTAATAGTAAGTATAAAGTTTTATTTATGGTTCGACCTTATAATTGTCATGTTTTTTCAAACAAATTTAAAGTCTTACAATGTTTTCATTCGAATCGAGACCAATTACAATAATCTACTAGTATTTCGATTCTAAATTTCGAATATACGCCACTATACGGGGACGCTTCAGGCATTATTTGCGTTTGGAAACTAGATATATTCATTTTTCAAAAAAAACATTCAAAAAACAAAACACATGTGTTACAAATGTGTTCCATTTTTCTTTTTTCGGTTTTTGCATAGAAATCTCTTTATTTTCAAAATTTATGTAATGCATATAATGTACGCATTTCTAGGTCAAAGAAAAACACTTCTATATAGGAATTACAATTTCTGTGTAATGTTTATACATTAGTATATAAATAGTTTATGAAAATTGTCGGATTTTACCCCCAAAATGGAAAATTTTAGATTGTATATTAACGCAATTCTATATTTTTATGATTCGGATAAAAAGTATCCCCCTTATTCCTCCAAATTGTTACTTTGGAACTCGTTTTCGTATCATATACGAAAATTATTATTTGTATTTTAGAGGGGTGAAGAATACAGCAGGGGACTAGCAGCCTTACCATCATTCCTTGCAGTGCTTGGAATGATAGAAATGGTCGTTTCCATTGTAGCCGCCTCATATTGCTGTTGTTGTTCTTCGTTGGGCAATACAGATGTAAGTGTAACACAATGCATTTTTGGATCACTGCTTAATTCAGATAAAGCACGATAGAAATTAAGATATTTTTATATAAAGCATTTCGCAATTTTTTTTTTTGCAAGCTTTGAAATATAATATTATATTTTATCAAATCATGTGAATTTTTATCTTTTTAAGTACGTCAGTAAGTAGCCCTTGATTCCAGATAAATTAAACTAACTAAGTTTCACTTCCTTTAGATAATGGATTTTCATTCTGCTGACTGCATTGCTGTTTATTTCGACTCAAAATTTGCACGACAATGTACAACACTTTCAAATTAGATAATTATTTATCAACAAATCATATACTTTTGAGGAAAGACAACTTTTTCAAAATCTCTATTATGGAAAATATTTACCGCGCGCGATTGTCATCGAGATCGGACTAATCTGACATGGGTAGTGTTACCTTTTACCCGTCGACAAGTGATCGAGTATTAACCAATTGCATCTTGCCCATGGATTCAATATTCCTGCCTGTTCGCCCTCAAAATAGAAATTTCCAACACTTAGAATTTTTAACATGTCTTCAAAAACATGGAAAATTCACATGTACATCGCGATCTTTGCGTGTTTTTAATCGTAAAAATGTGTCATTTTTAGTTATGTATGGTCATTCTTGATCTACATGCAAAACGTAAGAAAAATTAATGTTCAAATAAAGCAGAAATCGTAAAATTTCCATTATCTAAAGGAAGTGAAACAGACATTAACAGAAATACTGCGATAGTTCTTTGGTGTAAAAAGGGGAAGGGTTTATAACAATGTTTAACCCTAACTTTGTTGATGCAATGTGGTCTTTCTTTAAAAAAAAGTGATTGAAGTGCCTTTGAAAAAATCGTTGACAGATTGTGACTAAAACTTATATATTTGTACCAAAGTATCTCCTGTGAGGCTAATGTCATTTCAGGACTCCCATTTTAGTTACCGGCTATTTTTACACATGACTGAATTAGTTACTGGCATTTTTTCCGAAGTAGCGCACGCGTTATTTTGAAAGTTTCAATGACAGCACTTCATTTTACATCTCAAAAATGCTTCGAGATTTGGTTCGTACATTGTAATCTCCAATATTGATTACTGAGAACCAAGCTTAGCTTAGGAGACAAAATGAATATTTGCTAATTAGCTGTATTTGTATCATTGAAATTGTTTTTGAAAAAGGTAACAAAAAACATACCATAGGGTACAAAGGTATCTATAGTTTCATACTTATGTCTGGCGGTTTAGCGCATTGCGCTACGAGGGCCATACTTGTCACACTTGAAATATATAAATATTTTATAACTAACAATTCGTTGTCTTGAATAAGATTTGCATTTTAATATTTACTAGTAATGCTTCATTTCTGAGTTTATGGTCTTCCAAATATTAAGAGTTTATCTGCACGGATGAGAAATAAGTTGTGGAAATGGCGATATGCAGAAACTAAATTTACAGTAACTTCGGTATTTAAAACTTCCAATTCGCTTAAAAAGACAAGTTTTATACTGTATTTGTAAGAATTTGGAAATTAATATGAAATTTCAAATGATCAAATAATTACTGAAATCATCAATATTTCTTTTTATTCTATAATAGATATAGTCTTGCTTGCTCATTGTGAAATGTTGTTAACCTTAAAAACTACATATTTTTTTTAAATCCCATTTTGCCTGGAATTATATATATAATTGTCCTCATACCACACACGGGATCTCTTTTTTTTCTGATATAAGAACCTGTGACTGTTTGGTGTTTATAATATTTAACAGTTCATTTGAAGTATGTCATGTTGAATGAAAATAAATAGTGTCGAATATTTTGGGTGATTGGTAAAATATGGTTACATTTTATCGAATTGTTGCAACTCTCAAATGTTGAAAAGCATACAATCTAACAGCTTTAAATACTGAAACAATATTACAGCCATATCTTTAAGAGATATATCAATTTTATAAATTTTGAAACGAGAACCACCGAAAAAAAGCCACTTAAAATTTCAATTTGAGAGCAAAAGTGAAAGATGGATACATTAAACTTTCGGAATATAATATCCAGGAACCAAAACCGAGAGGGCAAAAGTACAAAGAAGGTCCAAAATCACCGGACAATAGACAACAGCAATAATCCTTACTTGGAGCAGGAATTTCTTTTTAAAAAATGGGTTTTATGGCGCGCCAAACCTCCCATTGCAGTAGTGTCCTAATATACTAAAATCTCTTAAGATCTGCTTGACATCTTGAAATCGAGATCATTATTAAAACATTTGACTTCTCCCTATTTTATACTAAAATTCATATTGGACAACTGAAATCTCAGCTTAACGATTTAATTCATAGACATGTCTCCCGCAAGAATTGTAAACGAAGATATAAGTACATTGTTATTGGCAGAGAACAAGCATACAAGCAATACGATTCAGAATCACAGAAAAAAAATATACAGAGGAAGATTAAACTGTTAGAGTTTCCGATCAACAATATATTTGTCCACTTTGGAGGACTTGCTTTTCAATAGACTATCAGATTTCCATTTGGCACAAATGTGCTTCTCTTTTAGCCGATCTGTATCTCAACTCATATGAGGCTGAATTCATCGAAGGACTTCTTCAAAATAAAGATAAAAAACTAACCCAGGCATATTACTATTCCGTTATATAGATGATATTTCATCACTAAACAACCCTAGCTTTGGTGATTTTCTTCAGCTTATCTATCCAAAAGATCTCCAAATTAAGGATACTACCAATACTTCGACATCGGTCTCGTTCCTTGAGATTCATTTTGAAATTGACAACAGAGGTATACTACAAACTAGGCTATATGAATAATGCAATGTCTTATCTCTTCCAATCATCAACTTCCCTTTTCTTTATAGTAACATTTCAAGCATATGGAGTCTACATCTCCCAACCCATTCACCACTCAAGGGCCTATGGTCGATACAGTGACTAACTCAATAGAACTCAGTTGCTTACAATAGGATTCTTAAGCAAGGTTATGGCTACCATAATTTGAAGTCATCACTATAGAAGTTTAACTGTCGACATCACCGTAACGATCTTGTTGGCCGATATGGAATATCTGTTTCCCAGATGACAACAGATCTTTTCATTTGTAGCTAAGATTTGTTTTTTTCCCCTCTACCGGATTCAACTTTACTACTGGAGTGACATGTTCAACACCGCGGGTGTCTTATTAGAAGCAGGAGGTGCTTTCTCTTGCAGAGCACCTGATCTCACTCATGGTTTTTATTTGGTCCTTGTTGTTAATCTGTATGTGTGTCTTCATTTTTTTCTTTTCTGTCCCGAACTCATGTGGTGTCCTTGCTTCTTTGTGTTTACGACGTTGCCGTTGTCCATGGATTGTTATTTAGTGTATACAATCTATACGTTACTAAATCAAAGAAACACGCTTCTATAGGAAGTACAATTTCTGGGTTATTTTTTATACATAAGCATATAAATGGTTTATGAAATTCGGACTTTACCCCCAAAATGGAAAATTTTAGATTATATATTGACACAATTCTATATTTTTATGATTCGGATAAAAAGTATTCCCCCTTATTCCTCCAAATTTTTACTTTGGAATTCGTTTTCGTTGAAATGTTCAACACCGCGAGTGTCTTATTAGAGGTAGGAGGTGCTTATTCTACCGGAGCACCTGATCTCACTCATGGTTTTTATTTGGTCCTTCTTGTTAATCTGTATGTGTGTCTTCATTTTTATTTTCTGTTCCGAATTCATGTGGTGTCCTTGTTTCTTTGCATTTGCGATGTTGCCGATGTCCATTAACTGTTGGTTTTTTTTTTACTAACGGTTCGGTTTTCACATGAATTCACATAAAACATTATTACCATTGTCAAAAATCAGATTTAAAACGAATAAATACCGTAGTTTGATATTTGTAAACCTACAATAAAGTTGAAACTAAAATAATATAACACGATTTGTTGCTAACATATCATAACACACTACTTTTATTGGTAATTATTGCTGCGGTCAAGGAAGTGGCAAAACTTTTTGTTTATCGAAATTAAGATTTACATCCCAAGCCGTCTACCATTCATTGACTTGCCGTAGTGCAAGGACAACATTGTGTATATTTGTCAGGTTTTCACGTCTGATATATCTACAATGTAGACATTTGACATCTATGAATCTAACACATTGTGTAAGCTTTGGGTGGTAATCTTGACTTCATTACAATAAAAGTTTTGCCATTTCCTTGACCGCAGCAATAGTAGATCTTTACATCGGAAAGTCAAAATAGTTCAATTCCTGAAAATTTATATTTTTTAAAATAATGTCATGTACAAATATAAACATAAGTTATGTAAAAAGGTACACTAAATGATAAAAGTTGTTTTATCAGAATTGTTCGTAGTGATAGATATATTTTATCTCCAGTCAATAAAATATTATAAATTGCATAAACTTCATTTTGTCAGTTATGGTGTATTTGTATTTGTTAATGTGATAATTTCTCATATGAATGCACTATCAAAATTCAACATTCGGCTTTCTTGTTTTGTAAAAATTAAACTACTTTCCTGGCCATCTTTATTTATACTGCCCATATCTCCCGATCTTATTTGTCAAGTTTTCTTACTATCAACTTGATGAGTGCCCTGTGATCGTTTATAAATAGCAAAATACCAAAGTTACTGTAAATTTAATTTCTGCACATGCGCATTTCGACAACTTATTTCTCTTCAGTGCAGAAAACATCAAAACATTTGGAAATACATATACCCAAACATGTGTTAAATCTGATAGAGAACAAACAACCAATAGAATCTAAATAAGAAAGCCAAAAATCACCTAGGGACGAAGCTGTGCAAGAGGGAGATACTCCTTAGTTTTAAACAAGATTTTCTTGAATTTAGATATTGCAATTATATGTTGTATTGTCTGTTGGTCCCTTTGTCGGGCAACGGATGACAGTGTTTGTAAGAGTACTTTGCCCTATGTTATGCTTGTTGAAGACCCCGCATCCAAATAAAACAATGATGTAAAAGAGTGGGTGGATGTAGCGTTGTTCAACATTTAGCAAGTGAAATCCGCCCAAACGGATGCTATGGGCCGCCTTGAACTTACTATGAGGTAACAGTGTTTTTCCTTCGCTGAAGGCCTCATGTTGACTCCAAGTTGAAGGCCAACAATGACAGCGTTGTTCCATTTGCTTAATCTTACCATGTATTTATAAGGATCTTGTCCCATGTACATTTAGTCCTTATCCCTTTATATGTACGATTCATTGTACGATTATTAATCAGGCTTTTATTTGATACCAAACCATAGTATATCTGACAATTCTATAGAAAAATAAAAGACGTTCAATGATGAACTTGAGTAAAATGAAAATATAAGATTTTGAAGTCGTGTACTAGAAAAGTGACTTTATTTTGTCTGTGCATACAGGTTATATTCATATAAATATTTTTATTTTGAGAGAGGACAAAAGAGTACTGAACAAGGTTGGCCCAAACAAATTACATCTACATCGTTTTAGGACTTATATTTCGAAAATGATTACGCAAGAGTGCAGACTTTCTCATTAGGTATAGTTATCTCCGTGACCGCCTTATTATACAAGGCTCCAAACAATCCACCTCATACGATCATTTACAAAAGTTCTTTTAACAGATCTTTGCCCCAAAATCTTCAAAAAACCTTGCATTTTAAAAACATGTGTTCGTAATTTTTTCTGATATTAAAATGCGAACAGTTTGAATTTTAAATAATGTTCCGTTGCTTATGTAGTACTTTACAATATGTAGTGTAAAAGTTTACATCTGAACATTTTCAGGTTGCTTTGCTTTAAAAGATAATATAAATAGCAAACAATATTTCGAGCAATCAAAAATTAAATTGTCCTTTCCATTTATCAAAACCAATAAGCATGTCAGTTTCTGTATCAAAAAAGGGTGCAGCATATCTTTTTATTGTCTGAAAAACTATTGTAACGATCTTATTGCCCACATTTAAACGGATTTCATCTTTTGTCCTTAGCTTATTTTGGCTTTCCTATTTGGATCCTTTTGGTTATTTGTTCCCTAATAGCCTTTACACATATTTCGGTTCATGGGTTTCCAAATGTTTTCATTTGATCTGTACTGAAGAGACATAAGTTGTCAATATGCAAAACGTTAATTCACAGTAATTTCGGTATTTTTCTTTATGTTCTTACTTGTGGATTAAATGAGTTTTCTTGTTTAAGCATATGAAACAATAAATTTGAATGATTTTCCTTACTTTTCCTTACTAATTTCTGATATCATTTTCATACATATTAAGTTTGAAAACTGACCATGTTGGAGATTTCACCTTGACAATGTTGGATATTGGGGGTATTATGAGGGAGATTCGCGTCGACATTTTTAAGTGCATATATATATATGTCCTTTTTGTACAATGGGGAGCAAGACCATGCTTAGTTACTAGTATCATTATTGTTTCATTCTCCCACAAGTAAATCATTTGGCTATGTCACTATCAGGGAACATGTCATTCAGTAACTTCGGTATTTAGTCATTTGTCACCAACTTTGAAAAACGATCATCTACAGAAAAATGTAGGATATGCTCAGTCACAAAGTAAGCAAATTTGACATTTAACATTTTGTTTTTCAATTTTTAGCTTATTCAAAACGTTTTAGATATTTCCTTCCTTTCATTAGTTAAAGATTTAAAGATCATTCAAATCAATACTTTGTGTAAAACTAAGGAGTATCTCCCTCATGCATAGCTCTGTCCTTAGCTGAATTTTGGCTTTTCTATCTTTTGGTTATTTGTTCTCTATCAGCTTTTACAGGTTTTTGGTTAATGAACTTCCAAATTTTGGTTTTATCTGTCGAAATGTGCATATTCAGCAAATAAATTAACAGTAGCTTATGTAACTATCAGTCCAATTATTGAATAAGATACTTTTAAATGAAACTGAATGAATTGATCACCCCAGATAACTTTTGCATAATTCACCTGAAATCCCTGAAATCATACTAATATTTCTGTATTTTATCCACCTCTCCAAATTTTAATAACAACTCTGGTAATATTTCAGTTCAGGTTTTAATTCAATTTGGTCAAGATTCATTATAAAAATTATAAAAATGTTAATTTTTTTTCCCTAAAACTATTAAAATATAAAGCTGGAAGGCAATTTCCCTGTAGTAGTTTTTTCACCCAGCTTAAATTTGTCGTGTCAATATAATTATCAATATCCTGCACCATTTTCAAAGTACCCTTCAGTTTTTCATTAAATGATGTTGATATATATATTTTTTTATTTTTTATTTTTTATTTATTTTTTTTTTTTGTATCATGCAATATAAAATCATAATTAAGAGTTTTTAACTTTTGGATATATTTTTTTCTATGTAATTAACTAAACACCAGAATGCAGTGTAAATTATTTTCAGTTACTTGACAAAATATTCTCCCTATCATAGTGAGGTTTCTTTTTTCCAGCCGTCTCGAAGTTTTGTGATATAATTATGTATTTTCCTACGTTTAATTTTTCTATGCCCAAAGTATACACCTAAACATTTCACTTATCAGTCCAGTTTTTCATTTTTAATTGTTTTCTGTTAGTCCCCGAGGGTATTCACCAACCCAGTTGTCAGTGCTTCGATGCTGACCCGAAAACCGATTTTATTGAATCTTGCAATATCAAATTTTACAAAATTTTGTTTAAAACTAAGGAGCATCTCCCTCATACATAGCTCTGTCTTTATCTGAACTTTGGCTTTTCTATTTAGATCCTTTTGGTTATAAGTTCTCTATCAGCTTTTACACGTTTTTTTGGTTAATGGACTTCCAAATGTTTTGGTTTTATCTGCACTGATGAGACATAAGTTGTCGAAATGCGCATATGCAGAAAATAAACAGTGACTTCGCTATTTTGTTATTTCTTAACAGTGTTACAATGTGGCTAACTACAAACTCTATTTAATTATAACCCACATAATGAATCGAATATTTCAATAATGTTAAGAGCTTTTTGACTTTAGCAAAAGTCATCTGTCATCCGCAAGTTGACTGATTCTCATTGTATATAAGTAATGAAGGGATATGGGGTAAATGCACATGAGACAAAGTTTCTACGAATAACTGGCAAAACAGGCAATGGAACAACGCTTTTATTGTTGCTCTTCATCTTGATGTCGCCTTGAGGCCTTCAAAAATGAGCTATGCTCATACCTCATAGTAAGTTTTCTCATTTAAATCAATTTCAAATTCTTTTATATTTTGCCTTATCTTATTCGACATACAAGTATCTCGACAGCTTTATCAAATATCAAAGAACTGCTAAGGAACCCTTATAGGATCCTCTTAAAATTCTGAGAGGTACAAATGTCCATTATCAATACTAAAGTAACTGAACTTTGAATGTTATTCTACAAATTTTATCAAGTGTATCATTATTGCCTGAAAGCCATTCTATTCAAAGCTGAAAACATAAATTTTCATTCTAAAAAATCAAAGGTTTTTTTTTAAATCTAGAAATAAGATCTTTTCAACATTGAATTGCTCAGAATAGTCAACATGTGTTGTTAAAAAAAATATCTTTTTTTTTCATATACCTTGTTCGATCATCATTGATAATTTTTGGTAATGTAGATATAATACCTTGTGATATTGAGCTTGTAATTCAACATGTAATTTGTCTATTTATGTTGTTGAATAAAAAGATTTTTGGAAGACATCTGTTCCTTTTTGTTTTGGAGTTTTGGTCCGAACTGTGGTTCAGGATTCATTTTTTTAGTTTACTTTCAGTAGCAATTGCTGTTGAATTGCTACTGGAAGGGGGATTGGCGTGAAATAAAACACCATTTCAGTTGTAATTCCCGAGTCAGAACCATTGCGGTTCTTGTTTTGCACCTACTTATCCTTTTGCCCTTTACAATTCTGGTCGGTAATTTTGTTATGACCCCATTTGAAAAAAACACAAGTTTTCTTACATTCGACTTGATGAGTGCCCTGTGTTTGTCTATATGTTGTAATCGTCCACTAGCTTAAGACACTGGTGCTTTTGTCGGGCAAAGGATGACAGTGATTGTAAGAGCACTTTGCCAGTTTAATTGATGTTTGGTGACAATCCCGCACCCATGACCAATGAAGACATGGATGTAGCGTTGCTCGACAATTAGCAAAGAATTCCGCTTAAACCGGTGCCAGGGGCCGTCTTGAACTTACTATAAGGTATGAGCAAAACTCATGGTTGAAGGCCTCATGGTGACTTCAAGATGAAGAACAACNCTCATGTGCATTTACTCCATATCATTTTATTCACCATACAAGATTAAACAGTCGCATCAGTACTACTTACTAGTATTTAACATGTTAATTGTATGTATTTCCTATGTATTTCAGAGGACAAGAATTGTGTATGTTACATCACAACAACCTGGAATGTGGCTTAATATTCCACAAACACAAATTCCAAATCAACAAACTCAGATGCCTTTAACCATTCCCATTGCAACTACACAGACTAACAACCAAATCATTGGTGCAACACAACAGCAGTATCAAATGCCTACAGCTTCAGTACAACAGTATCAAGTGCCTTCAGCTTCAGCCCAACAGTATCAGGTGTCTTCAGCTACATTATCAGCGACCGCTGGACCTCAACAGTCAGTTCCCGACACCCAACCTCCACCATATAAGAAATGAAATTATATTTGTCATACGAGACATCAACTATACCTGTTGCGTAGCACAAAATCATCTTCTTAATGAGATTTTTGTTATCTTAAGAAAACAATTATGTAATATATCTAGGATAAATATCTATAATGAAATGTAATTCCTCAATAATAATGCTTTGTTTGTACTTTTTGCATTCAGAATATTTATATATATGATGTCTTTCGCGAAGAATCTCGATTTATAAAAGTGGAACTGTATTTTTGTAATATTGAATCGTTTATTTTTCAATAAGGTTATATACAGACTTTCGGAACATACAAAACAAAGTGCAAACATGTTCAACTGTAAAACAAAAAAAAACATGAAAATAGTTTAATATATAAATATTGTATTACTTAGGTAATGAGACCTTTTTTTTAATATCAGTTTTTTTTTTGCTTTCAGATGCATAATCTACCAATGACGTCAATAAACTAGCAATCTCTATAAAAACCTATTTAGATACTTTATTAAAAAAACACAACAACGGCAGTAGAATACCGAAGGAACAAAGGACAAAATTACACAAATCAAAGTCCAGAGACAAGGCAAAAGCAAGAACACCAAAAGACGGAAGACCAAAATGTTTCGTTTATTTCGTTGCAGCAAATGTAAAAGTTTTCATGTCAATACGATTTTCATAATATCCTATGCTCCAAACAAGACAAAGTACTAAAGTACTATTAAAAAGAAAGCTTCACCTGGAAAAATGGCTTCTGAAAAAATAGAGGCTCAGAACCCTAGTCTATATCGCTCACCTGACAAAATGTTTAATAAAACTTTTTCTACGTTCTTCGCTGGTGACCATGTTTTTTTTACAAGTACAAAGTTAGATATCTTTGAGAAGGACCTTCCCTACATCATTTCAGTACAGTGTAGTTAAATTGGCTTCAAAAGCTTTGGAGTTGATGATGGAAATTATATTTTCCCCATATGGTTCATTATTGAGCTATGTTTTGAGTGATGGCTGCAAACTTTTGGTCAGTCCGGAACGAAATGAGTAATTATAGTGAATGACCTATTATAAAACTTTCCTGTAAAGTTGGGTTGAATTTGCTTGGGGTGAGGGTCCATAGGCATTGATCAAGGTATGATTTTTCAATAAGGCCTATGTTTAATTATGTTTTTCGATGGCAGCCTTATCTTTTGTCTAATCAGAATGACAAGGGCACTCTTTGTAAAGGCCATACGATATATCATTCCAGTATAGTTAATGTAAATGCATCAAAACAACGGCAGTAGAATACCGAAGGAACAAAGCACAAGATTACACAAATCAAAGTCCAGAGACAAGGCAAAAGCAAGAACACCAAAAGATTGAAGACCAAAGACACCACATGCCCACAAAACACACGAACATTACATATACAACACAAAAAACTAAAGCACTAACAGTGTGAACTCTCAATAAACAAGAGTGACATCAGGTGCCCCGGAAGGGTAAGCATGTCCTGCTCTGTGCACAGCACCCGTCACACTGTCAGTGGGTCAATCCAGGGTAAAGTCAAAACCGGTAATGTCAAATCAGGGAAGACGCAAATCAAGCTGAAAATGTCAGTTTTTATTTGTGACACTGACATTTCATATCTATCTATGATGTCGTGGTGACGGCGATAGAATTTCTGAAGGGACGAAAGTAACAAAGACTGAATATATCCCTGACTCAGCAGTTTTTGTGACAGTGCTTTTGCTCTTTCCACAAAGTCACTGTATGTACTGCACGCTCTACAGTAACGAATTAATTGTGAAATATATACTCCATATGCTGGGGATGCAGGTATATTGTTGCAGAGAAAGGGAAAGTTCACAATTGGAGAGTCAAAATCATCACGTTTGTCATATAATCTAGATTTCAGACGTCCATGTTCATCAATGTATAACAAAAGGGCAAGGTATGAAGCAGAATCGGGTGTATCGGTTGTTCCTTTAATTTCAAGTTCATTGGGGGTAGATACGATGTAAATATTCTTTAAATCTTGGGTTATTAAGAGAAAGTACATCGTCTATATATCTGAAGCTGAAATTAAAAGTCTGGGCTAGTTGTTTTTTTTTCTGTTGCATCAGCCCTTGTAAAAACTTTGCTTCATACGAAAAAAGGAAAAGGTCAGCTAAAAGTGGCGCACAATTTGTTCCCATAGGAATCCCTATTGTCTGTTGAAAAACACGGCCTCCACATTCAACAAAAATGTTGTCGATCAAAAATTCAAGCATCTTAATCATGTCATTTTCACTGTATTTCTTGTTTGACTCAGTGTGGTTTTTTACAAAATATGTTTAATCTTTTCCTATTACCAGATAGGAATACCTGCGTTCTCCGTTTTTGGTACAGAAACATTGATGTATCAGATCAGAAATTACTGTTTTAAGTTTATTATGGGGAAGAGTTGTATAAACTGTTTCAGAGCAAATCATGAAATAAATTTCCAAATGAATACCGAAGCAAGACGTTTTTCCCATAGGATCTAATGTTAAACCAAGTTCCGTGCTGGTGGCCGTAATTTTTTGTTGAATCAGAACAACATGAGCAACTTTGTAAAGGTCTCCCCTGTCATTACGCGTACGGTACAGATTAATCAAATTTGCTTCAATAGTTTCAGAGCATATGATTTAAAAGATGTTTTCCCATGGAGTTCAATTATAAACTAAGTTAGGCGCCGCACTTGTTTTTGTCACATCGGAACAAAATGAGCAATCTTTGTAAAGGATCTTCTAAACATCATTCCTGTAAAGTTTAGTTTAATTTGCAGGGGTTGACGAAAAAGATGTTTTCCCACAGGATACAATGTTAACTTTAAGGTCGCCGCTGACGCCTATGTTTTTGTCGGATCAGAACGAACACGCAATCATTGTAAAAGACCTTCCACGTATCATTCCTGTAAAGTTTGGTTGAATTTGCTGAAATGGTTTCACAAGGGTTAATGAAAATGATATTTTCCCACAGGATACAATGTAAAATTTAAGGTCGCCGCTGACGCCTATGTTTTTGTCGGAACAAAAAGAAAGAGCAATCATTGTAAAAGACCTTCCACAAATCATTCCTGTAAAGTGTTTTGTTCTATATGCTTTAGTGGTTTCATAGGGGTTGATGAAAATAGTGTTTTTTCCTAAAGGATCCAACGTAAAATATAAGTACTGCACTGATGGTAATGTTTTGTCTCATCGAAACATGAGTAATCTTTGTAAAGGACCTTCCATACATCATTGCTGTAATGTCCGGTTGAATGTGCTTAATTGGTTTTAGCCTGTAAATCGAATCCGTCTTGTCCCTTCATAAACGTGTTATGCAGGATTAAGGGATGTTGTCAAGGAACAGAACGTTTGATAGAACATTTGTTCCAGAAGGATAAAATATTATAAAACACCTTTTCTAGGAATGCAAAAATTTCCCATTTTGGTCGGATGTGACAAAAACATTGCCGCCAGCATGCATCATAGTTAAACATTGGATCCAAAGAGAAAATCACATTTTGATTATCTTCTCTGAAGCCAATTCAACTACACTATTGCTTAACTTTAGACCTTAAGAGGTCATCAGCCTATACATGGCTTATAAATGAAGCATTTTGCAAGGTGAGGGATTAAGGCTCAGTCCCTGAGCCTCCAATTGTAGTATTACAATTTTGATAGCATCATTCAAAATTTAGCTTTCCATATTTTGTTGACAAAGGGTCAGCGTGAGCAATTGCCATCACTAAGTGTCCGTCGTCCGTCCGTTTGTCCGTCCGGTAGCTTTTGCCTCATATAAAGATTGAGTATTTCTTTCCAATCCGACAAAAAAAACATGGTCGCCATCGCGGAACATATAATAAACAGTGTTTCCCTATCGGAAAAACATCACTTTCATCAACTCCCTGAAACCACTGATGCAAACTCAACCGAACGTTAGTTACAGTAATGATAAATAAATAACAAAATCTACTGTAAATTTTGTTTCTGTGTATGCTCATTTTGACAACTTATGTCTCTTCAGTGCAGATAAAATCTAAACATTTGGAAGTCCATAAACCGAAATATGCGTAAAAACAAATAACAAATAAGACCTAAATATGAAAGCCAAAATAATCTAAGCTCAGTTTAAACAAAATTTTCTAAAATTTAGATATTGCAAGTTTCCAGATAAAATCGGTTTTCGGTCCAGCACCGAAGTACTGGCTACTGGGTTAGTGAATACCCTCGGGGATTAACAGTCTACCAGAAGAGGCATCGGCCCAGTGGTAATAAATAACAAAATACCGAAGTTTCTGTAAATTGTGTTCCTGTATATAAAAAATTGCTCATTTCGTTTAAATCCAACAAAAAATGGCTATCAGCGCGGAACACAGGCTTAACATTGGACCCTATTGGAAAATCATATAAGTATTTGCATGGCGTAGGAGTATTTTGTCGGGTGAGCGATACAGCATTGCATGGCGTAGAAGCATTTTGTCAGGTGAGTCAATACAGGATCAGTCTCTGAGCCTCTAATTGTTTGACTTAGTTAATTTTTTTTAATTTTTTATGCAGTCCCGGATTAGGATCGAAAAAGCATTTATTATACTCCGCTTTAGCGGGCGGTATATAGTGATCATAGTGTCCGTTCGTTCGTCCGTCCGTTCCTTCGTTATTCCGTCCGCCGTAGGGTACATACTTAGTGGCGATATCTCCTCCTAGACCACTTGGTGAAATTCAATGAAACTTTCACAGAATGTTCAGTACACATTGCCATCGTGCACCATTTATTTAATATTTTGATTTGATCGTTTTTGTTGGGCATCTGGGGGTATATATTTTGTGACCTTTGCTCACAGTTTTTTTAGTCTCCTTAGTGTACTGTTCACTTCAGTCTTGAGTTCTTTTTTCTTTGACACAAAACCATCTTGTAAAAAAAGGAAATATGTCCATTGATATATACAGCAAGCCCACAGATTAATATCAGTACCATTCTTCTTAAAGTGGCCATTCCTGACATTGCACTAAGATCATGTACAAAAAGGATCTTTGAATAAAGTGCATTTCCGTTGGAACGAACTTATTAAACACAACTTGGATATCTTAGGTTCCACTTAAAACAGAGATGATTAAGCAGATCTATCGTTGAAAGTCAGATAAGTGGAAAGAAAATACCTTCACAAGTACAAGGAGAACTAAAAACCCAAATAACAGTATAAACATTTCATATCCCGTATCATAATATATTCCAAAATATATCTCACACAAATTGTTAGTACTACACTATTTTACATAAAACCTCTTGGTTTGTCTAAATTTCCAATGGCCAACCTGTTATTACCTTTAGAAATCTCAAGAGTCAAAAAGACTATCTTATTAGAGCAGAAATTCCAGACAATGTGAATGAAGGAGGTAAATGACAATCATGCTATGTGATTAACGTCGTATGGCCTGACAAGGCATCAACATACAGAGTATTTAAAACACAGCTAATGGTAGGTTTACACTGCCGATCAAAGCAACTCGACCGAACTCGATCAATGAATAATCATCGATCGGGACACTGATCTTGGATGCTCGTGTTCGGTCTACTAACATAATCATGGCGATCTTACTAACTCTGCCGAACTCGAACTGTGTTCCCGAATATTTTTGACATGTCAAAAAAATATCGTGTAGAGGTCGTGTGCATTATATGTCGAGAACAGGTCGGAAATCAATCGGGGTCTGATCGAGTTCGTCGTGAAGAGGTCGAAAAGGGATCTGTCTTGATCGAGTTTCAAAATTTTAGCCGATCACGCCGACCGCGCCTTCTACCTGACTTTAACTCATTCGCTTCTCGATTTATGCCGAGTAGCTTCCAGATCAACTTGATTAGAACTCGATCATTACTCGACTAACACGATTCTTTCTTTTTTTCTATACAAGATCTTCCCGACCATAACCCGATTTTTTCCCGACCTGCATCCGATTTTAACTCGACCACTCAAGACCTTTACTCGATTTGACACGACAGCATGTCATCTTTTCACAATAGCTTGACGTGAGGCTTTCAAGAGCTTCAGTCTCTCACTAGGGCTTTACTTCAGTTTTTAAAGGAGCCATCCAATGGACTCCAATGACTATTGTGATCAAGTTTGGCTGATGATCATATTTGATATGATGAGAATCTGCCGGATACTATCTCAAGTGGGGACCAGCCAAGGACTCTTGTTTTCAATATTCGCCAATTGGCAAAGTAGTTTCAGAGTAGAAAGTATTTGAATGGATATCTTAAGTGGGTCGAATATTAAATTATGTTCCCCGTTGTGGGCCATCTTGGATTTCATGCAGACAAGATAGATACTGTTTTGAAATTGGAACATCCAAGGACTATTTTGACCAATTTTGTTTGCAATTAGTCCAGTGAAAATTTTTCTGGTACAATGTTTAACTTTGTCTTCCTTTGGCAGTCATCTTGTATTAGCTGACGATATGACAGACACTATTTTGAAAAGGGACCATCATTTTGCAATCGTAACAAGTTTGGTCTAATTGGCTTAGGAGTTTCAGAAGTAACGTTTAAATGAGTTTTCCCATAAGATCCAATTTAAAACTACTAGCATATCCCCAGTTGGCGGTTGTATTTGAGAAACGGACATGACTTTTTTCACATTGAATCAATCGAGGTCTATCATGACTCGGCGGTTTCTGGGAATATATTTGAATGCAAAGTTCATGGACAATGAACACAAAATAATGGCAAAAGCTCAATCTCGCTATATCAGGATTGTAGAAAAGAATATTAGACTGTGCATGCTTCTAGTTTAATTAAAGGATGACGTACAGAGGGCTTAAATTCAATCGACTATAGTTATGCTGAAAAAAATTGAAATTGAAACCAAGATGTACCCAATATACACACACCAGAAAACATGAATTCAAATTCAAAATATTATTTCTTCCGAGCAGGTTTGTAATCGTATCACAAGGTATGATTCAAGCTAAATGAAGAAAAATGCAATTTTAAATATTTGTAACATTTGCTAGAAAATAAAAAAAATCTTTTACATTTGCACCGGGAAAATGTACCCAACGGGCAGCCGCTCGCCATTTTCATTTTCTAAAAACCGGATTTTTCTACAGAAAGTGTAAAAGCTATACATGGAAACTACTGTAAATCTAGTTACCACTGATATCATGTGATGATATGTCTTCTGTTTTATGTATCAGATTAGTCCTACAAGTAATGACAGAAAAAACGCACTGTCGCATTCTGACGCACGTTGAGGATGGCCTGCTAGTATGGAAAAGCGAACATTCATTCCTCTGTTATGATGACTTTGAAGCATTTGCTATTATATAACCCAAACTACACACCTTCTGTGTCAGACCCACCTTCTCTGCTACTCTAGATCTATCACAGTTATCATCTTATCTTTGAACCATCAGCCACATGGGCCACAAATTTTGCTGCTCTTCCACCATGCTGAGCTGTTTCCTGAATTTTCACATTTTACCCCCATATATACAAACGTACTAATGCTAGGTTTACACCACCGATCAGACCAACTCGATCAACTCGACCATGCTGTTTTATCCCGATCAACGTCATGAAATTCATTGATCGAGCTAGCTCACGATGTCTTCTCGACTTTTACAAGAGTTAACACGACTAACACTCGACCATTCTAGATCTCTTTATGATTCACGTACGACTTATGCTTGCCCTCATTCGACCAACCAGACTTTGTCAGATTGAGCCAGATCATAGTCCGATTTTTGTTTGATTAACTAGAATTGGTCGGGAGAAGATCGTGAAATGGTCGAGTATGCTCGAGTTCTGTCCTGTTAGTACGTTTGTGTATATGGGGATAAAACGTGAAAATTCAGGGAACAGTTCAGCATGATGGTAGAGCAGCAAGATTTGTGGCCCTTGTGGCTGATGCTTCAAGGAAAAGATGATAAATGTGATAAATATAGAGTAGTAGAGAAGCCGGATCTGACACAGTAGGCGCGCATTTTGGGTTAGACAATAGCAAATGCTTCAAAGTCATCATTATAGAAAATGAATGTTCGCTTTCACATACTAGCAGGTTATCCTCCTCATCATGCGTCAGAATGCGACTATGTGATTTTCCTGTCCTTACATGTAGGTAACTAGATTTACAGAAGTTTCTGTCTATAGCTTTAAACCTGCATTCTGTATAAAAAAAACGGTTTTTAGAAAGTGAAAATGGCAAGTCGATTGAATTTAAGCCCTCTGCACGTCATCCTTTAATTCTACTAGTACCATGCACAATCTTGTATTCTTTTTCTACAATCCTGATATAGCCAGGTTGAGCTTTTGCCATTATTTTGTGTCCATTGTCCATGAACTTTGCATTCAAATATATTCTACCCAGAAACCGCCGAGTCATAATAGACCTCGATTGATTCAATGTGAAAAAAAACGCCATGTCCGCTTTTATTCAAATATAACCGCCAACCGGGAATATAGTTTTAAATTGGATCTTATTGGAAAACTCATTCAAACGTTACCTCTGAAACCCCTAAGCCATTTAGACCAAACTTGTTACAATTGTCCCTTTTCAAAATAGTGTCTGCCATATCGTCAGCTCATACAAGATGACCGCCAAAGGGGAACAAAGTTAAACATTATACCAGAAAGATTTTCACTGGACCAATTGCAGCCAAAATTGGTCAAAATAGTCCCTGGATATTCCAATTTCAAAACAGTATCTATCTTGTCTGCATGCAATCCAACGGGAAACTTCTTTGCCAATTGGCCAATATTGAAAAAAAAAGTCCTTGACTGGTCCCCACTTGAGATAGTATGTGGCAGATTCTCATCATATCACAGATGGTCATCAACCAAACTTGATCACAATAGTCATTGGAGTCCATTGGATGGCTCCTTTAAAAACTGAAGTAAAGCCCTGGTGAGACACTGAGACTCTTGAAAGCCTCAAGTTGTGATATTACGAACAGATGACATGCTGTCGTGTTAAATCGAGTAAAGGTCTTGATCGGTCGAGTAAAAGTCGAATACAGGTCGAGAAAAAATCGGATTATGGTCGGGAAGATCTTGTATAGGAAAAACGAATGAATCGTGTTAGTCGAGCAATGATCGAGTACTAATCAAGTTGATCTGGAAGCGACTCGGCATAAATCGAGAAGAGAATGAGTTAAAGTCAGGTAGAAATCGGCATGATCGGCTAAAATTTTGAAACTCGATCAAGACCGATCCCTCTTCGACCTCTTAACGACTACCTCGATCAGAACCCGATTGATTCCCGACTTGTTCTCGACATATAATGCACACGACCTCTTCACGATATTTTTTGACATGTCAAAAATATTCGGGAACACAGCTCGAGTTCTGGATAGTTGGTAAGATCGCCCCGATTTGGTTAGTAGACCGAACACAAGCATACAAGATCGGTGTGCTGATCGATGAATATTTATGAATATTCATTGATCGAGTTCGGTCGAGTTGCTTTGATCGGCAGCGTAAACCTACCATTACAGGACAAACTCGAACACACCCGACCATTTCTCGATCGTCTCCCGACCAGGTCTAGTTAATCAAACAGAAATCGGGCTATAATCTGGCTCAATCTGACAAAGTCTGGTTGGTCAAATGAGGGCGGAGCATAAGTCGTACCTGAATCGTAAAGAGATCCAGAATGGTCGAGTGTTCGTCGTGTTAATTCTGGTAAAGGTCGAGTGGACGTCGTGAGTTAGCTCGATCAATGAATTTGATGACATTGATTAGGATAAAACAACATGGTCGAGTTGATCGAGTTGGTCTGATCGGCGGTGTAAACCTAGCATAAGGAAAAGGAATAAATAACAAAAAACCAACGTGACTGTTTATTATGCTAGGTTTACACCGCCGATCAGACCAACTCGATCAACTCGACAATGCTGTTTTATCCCGATCAACGTCATAAAATTCATTGATCGAGCTAGCTCACGACGTCCACTCAACCTTTAACCGATTTAACACGACTAACACTCGACCACTCTCGATCTCTTTGCGATTCACGTACGATTTATGCTCCACCCACATTTGACCAAGCAGACTTAGTCAGATTGAGCCAGATTATAGCCCGGTCTGTGTTTGATTAACTAGACCTGGTCGGGAGAAGATCGAGAAATGGTCGAGTGTGCTCGAGTTTGTCCTGTTAGTACGTTTGTATATACGGGGGTAAAATTCAGGGAACAGTTCAGCATGGTGGAAGAGCAGCACAATTTGTGGCCCATGTGGCTGATGCTTCAAAGAAAAGATGATAACTGTGATA
>MJUU01014414.1:223960-237378 GCA_002080025.1 Modiolus philippinarum | reverse complement strand
AAGTGAAAATGGCGAGCGGCTGCCCGTTGGGTACATTTTCCCGGTGCAAATCTAAAAGAATTTTTTAAGTTTCTAGTAAATGTTACAAATATTCAAAATAGCATTTTTCTTATGGGATTAAGCTTGAATCATATCTTGTGATAAGAGTACAAACCTGCTCGGAAGAAATAATATAGTTAATTCTTGAATTCATGTATTTAGTGAATCTGTTTCTGGGGTGTGTATATTGGGTACATCTTGGTTTCAATTTCAAATTCTGCCAAGATAACTATATTCGATCGAATTTAAGCCCTCTGCACATCATCCTTTAATTGTACTAGAAGCATGCACAGTCTAATATTCTTTTCTACAATCCTGATATAGGATGATTGAGATTTTGCCATTATTTTGTGTCCGTTGTCCTTGAACTTTGCATTCAGATATATTCTATCCAGAAACCGCCGAGTCATGATAGACCTCGATTGGTTCAATGTGAAAAAAGTCATGTCCGTTTCTAATTAAATACAACCGCCAACTGGGAATATACTAGTAGTTTTAAATTGGATCTTATGGGAAAACTCATTTTAACGTTACCTCTAAAACTCCTAAGCCAATAAAACCAAACTTGTTACGATTGCCAAATGATGGTCCCTTTTCAAAATAGTGTCTGTCATATCGTCAGCTAATACAAGATGACTGCCAAAGGGGAACAAAGTTAAACATTGTACCAGCCAAACATTTGAAAACCATTTGAATAAACTATCCATTCGAGAGTCACCTTCAAAACCGAAATGTGGTGCATTGACGCCCTCATTGCGTCGAGAAAACTGAACAGCAATCTAGCAAACGTCTAAATTGTCATTTAAGGGGTAGACCTGGGGAAGCCTGAAAGGACAAGGCGCGATAAGGGGTTGATTTGGCCCAAGATTCCAGCAAATTTTTAAGTTGCACCTCGAGATTTTCTTCCATGTTTGTTTCAAAGCTTATCTCCCATTTATAGAAAAAATACAAAAGTTAGAATCAATGACGTCATAATAGGTATAGTTCTGACGTCATGAAAAGGCTACTTTTGGGCATTTTCATAGAAAATTGCCGAATTTGACAGATTTCCAAACAGTTTTCCTAACCGGAAATATTGAGCACATTCAAGAACCAATTAGATAATTTACCAACTTATTTGTATAAATGAATTGAACCTCTCATACAGATATTTTTGTGGTTCTTGCATGTGCTCAATATTTCCTACACAGAAAAAGTAGTGAAACTTGGTCAAATTTGTCATTTTTCTACAAAATCTTAAATTTGTCCCTTTTTCTACCCTCAAAAACTCAATATTCATACATGAATATTTGAGAAATGTTACTGTTTATTGAAAAGACATACCCATAGAACATTTCAATGACAAAATTCAATGAATTCAACCAAATTTATTTTTCAGGCCAAATAAGGCCCTTACCACCCCTGCTCCTTTTCTTAATATTTTCAGCATTAAAACTACACATGTTCATGTCGACTTTCAGCGATTTTCAACAATTTTTACCGTCCCGTTTTATAATGGTCATCAAAGATACCCTGTTTCCTCGTATTGTTTGGTCCGTTCAGGACTTGATTGTGGTGCATAAAATTGGCTCTAATTAAATCTGAATTTGATTTAAAATTAATTCAAATGCAAAATTCTGCAGTTTAGACATCAGTGAAAGTAAGCATGCATAATGATAGGAAATTTAAATAAATTGATCTGAAATACACGGGTAAAATTTTTACTCTATTTGATCACTATTAAGCACTTCTTGTAAAAAATTCTGCCGTTTAATTTTCACCAAAAACTGAGAATAGAAAGAAATCTAGTATATGTTAGATATATCAAAATTGTAGAAAATTTTACCGTCACATTTTTTCTTAATTTAGAATAAAGTGGGTAAAAATCAATGAAATTGCTGAATCTGTGCTATAAATTACCTCCCTTGGAAGAAATCCGACTTTTATAGTTTTTCATTATCTTTTGACAGCATTGCAAAAATGTAGAGTAAAATGCACTCATTATAAATAACTGGATGCATGTACCTACCTTCAGCCTAAGGGTCGTTTTGGCGAACTCTCTATAAAGGTCCGGCCGACACGTGTCAAGTTGGTTTTCACTGTATACAAACCTTTACCGGGTACCCTCTTTGAAACGACCCCTGACTAGGCCCAACGGGTGCGGGGGTCAGAAACTATGACTCATTTAAAAGGTATTGCATGTACCTACCTGCAGCCAAAGGGGCGTTTTGGCGAACTCTCTGTGAAGGTCCAGACCCTACGGGTGCAGGGGTCAGACCCTATGACTCAAATGAAAGGTCTTGCATGTACCTACCTCCAGCCTAAGGGTCGTTTTGGCGAACTCTCTATAAAGGTCCGGCCGACACGTGTCAAGTTGGTTTTCACTGTTTACAAACCTTTACCCTCTTTGAAACGACCCCTGACTAGGCCCTACGGGTGCGGGGGTCAGAAACTATGACTCATATGAAAGGTTTTGCATGTACCTGCCTGCAGCCAAAGGGGCGTTTTGGCGAACTCTCTGTGAAGGTCCAGGCCACATTCATCAAGTTGGTTCAATTTTCCGATCTCGCACTTACCTAGGGTACACTCTTTAAAACGTTAAAAAATTCTGATCTCTTTTCCTTTCAGGGTTGATTTTTGTTTCATTAATGCACTATTTTGTGTCATTTAAGAACTAACTTCACATATGTGCTTAAATGGTTCTGGAATTATTCCATTACCCATTTCCGTGTCCTCTTTTAGGTACTCGTTTGCTTATTTTCTTTATTGATTATTTTTTTATATAGTCAAAAGGCAGTTTCAAAATAAACTTGAGTTTTTTTATCTTAAATTTGTCGTTGAATATCTTTTTTAATCAATCAGTGTGTATTGTGTATGATTTTGTGTCATTTTTGTTTATTTATAGCAGCGCAGATCTCCAAGAGAGCCCCATTTATATATAATTGCCGTTAATTATTATACAACTTTAATTTGCCTCTAACTTATTAATTATTCTGTAAAAACTTCATTTTTATTAAGTATTTACAAAATATTATTCGAACGCGCCAATTTTATTGTGGACTAGATTATTGTCGGCTAACTTTAGTGTCGGATATTGGTTTTCAGGTGTCGGATATTATTGTCCGCTAGCTTGACACTGCTTTGAGTTGTTATTACTCCCCTTTGGGTCGTTGTCTCTTGACACATTCCCCGTTTCCCTTCTTTTTTTCTATTTATTTATAGTCGTCATAAAATATATACATAAATAATAGTAACATGAGCACTGCAGAGATCTTTAAACGACTATGGATGTTTTAATAGAAAAAGCACATGCAAGAAACAACACAATCATATGATACATACGCATAAAATGCACACAAAAAAGACATCAACAGCACATATATGGGACTTTTTAAAAAAAAGTGCATTTTTTTTTTGTCCAGTACATGTTTTTTTTTAATTTTAACATTTTTCTATTTTTCTTTTTCGTTGTTGTTTAATATAGCTTCTGCTCGACAATCGACATAATATTTTATTTATTTTTGAATAGGACATCTGAGAATATTTTGGACTTAAGTGCCCCAAAACAGCCAAAAACGTCTGTTCACACTGAAAAATATCTGCAAACATCCAATTTTTGTATAATTTGCTTGATTTTGTTTACCCTTTTTTACTGTTATCCTTTAGAAATACATCCAAACAATTAAAAAAGCGTCCATTAATAGGGAATAGTTGTAACAAATTTTCTCAAATCAGTTTTTAATGGGCGTCCATAGAAAAATGTCCACTTCGCAACGCCAACGCTAAATAGTCAACAGAGCGCTCGTTCTGTGATTTAGATTACATTTTTTGCTAAAGAAACATTCGTCATCTACTTTTCTATTTGAAAAATAGCATACAACAGATATGTTACAATCCATTACTCTTATGTTATTGAATTTGTTGGCACAGTTGACACCGTATTTTTTTTCTTGTCCATTTCGCAACGGTCAATATTCCCAAGAGACGTCCATCGTAAAATCATGAAATTCATAATAATCATAACTAACCTTGTGCATTGTACGGTAGTTGTTATATTGTGGTTCTAGGACATATGACAAAGAAGAAATCGCCAGTAACATGTAAATATGTCCACTGTGCAACGGTCCACTTCGCAACGCTATAAGGACGTTGCGTAGTGGACAAAACCTCTTAGTATATTGGACATACTGCTGTACCGCTACCACAAAATTTTATAAGAATCTGATGCATGCTTGCTGGCAATTAATATAAAAACAAAAGGAAGGTATCAGGTTTTATCCGCATTTGACAGCTTAATGTGTGATTATGTCCACTACGTAACGGCGCCTCGTAAATGTTGCGAAGTGGACAAAATCGTTGCGAAGTGGACCGTTGCAAAGTGGACATTTTCTTACATTTTTATTAGAAAATCTGTAAAGAAATTGTATCAGCTTGATACAATACTGAAGGGACAAGATGAGTAATTTAGATGCTTGAATGGTATTTCCTATTGCATGGTTTTCCGTTTGAATTTGACAATTGAAAATTATATATTCTCATAACTCTCTGTCACAAACGTTAAAAGTATGCTTGTGGTGCTTCACTAGTGATTTTGTTGATGTATCTTATTGTTATCTAGTACTTAATTATCTGTGGTTCCAGATACTACAAAAAATATCGTTACAAAAAACATTTTTCTCATTTTTGAAAGAGGAAATTGAAACGTTGCGAAGTGGACATTTTGATGTAACCAGCTTACTTTGGATGTCCTTTCTACACACTTTGGTTTATGTTTAAGATTGCATATTCTTAATTTAGTATCTACTGATATTCAGGTATTAACAGGTACTATTTAATTTCTGGTTCGAAGAAGTTTATTTTTGTGGTTTTTTTTCAATAGGCAAAAGTGGACATTTTTTGAAAATGTCCCATATATGTAAAAAACATTTTCACTTCCACAAATTTGATATGTCTGAACCAAAAGTTTTCAAAGTAGACAGAAGTAATGCTACGTAATACCACGTTATGCTTAAATTACAGGCATTTTTGAAATGTAATACATTAAATTACAATTACTTGTTATTGAAGAATTAAATATTACACGCACTACTTTGTAATAATGTAAAAACAATGTAAAGACAACGGAAACATCAGAAACACTAAGAAACAAACACATTACATACATACGGCACAAAAAAAGAACATACAGATGAACAACACGGACCCAGTTTAAAACCATGGATGATATCGTGTGCACTGGTAGAGTAAGCTACTTATAGTTTTCACAATGAGAAAGAATTGTATATCGATGGATATCAAAATATAATAAACGAGACTTTGGCGAATTTATTATATTTGAAATTACATAACGATAGTTGATAAAAAAAAAAAACTTGATATCCATCGATATACAATTCTTTCGAGTTGTTAAAACTATTTCTCTTATGACTTACATAAATAAACGCAGTGAATTTTTAGTGTCGAACTGCTATTAACAACATCGTTGCTAGGTAACGTTAATCACGGCCAACGAGATTTCACAGTGGTCCAATGGAAACGTCGAAAAAGTAATAGCACAGCACGCGTGATGTGTTATTATTTGTGCTCGACCAATGAAATTCCTGTAAAAGCGATTCAACAAGTTCATATATCTAACTCCAGCTTCAAAGTCTCGTTGTGTACCACAAATACGTATTAAATTCGTGCAAGAATAGATAATGAGCGCGCATAATAAGAGAATCCTGCTTCTCATAAGACACTCGCTGTGTAAAATTACGTTTTTTAACATTTTGTTTGCATTAGGTGTTGTTATATATTCGAAAATATATACTGTGCAATGGTCAGAATTAACATGTATAAACAAAATTAAAAAACGGTGAAAAAAAGCCCACAAGCAAAAAGATGAAACAAATATTCAAAATAAAACATGTTAGAATATCCATAAAAATGATAAGAAAGGTGTGTGTCTGCTTTTGTCTTTTTGGCACGACGAATATTTCGATTTTCTTACCATTTGCTTCGTTGTTTAAGACCATAGGGCCGAAAAGTTTGGTTTGGTTGGTCTTTTTTTCTTCTTTTGTGATATTTTAGCTTGATTTATTTTGTATATCTGCCCGTATTATATTTTTTTTAATTTGGGGCCAAGTTTTACCATTTTATGGCTCTTCATTTAATTATATAAAAGTTCTTAAACACGCATTTTCGACTAGCCCTTTTCAATGATATAAATCCCTTGAAGAATCAAAGTTGGCCGAAACGTCTAAAAGACTTTTAATTCTGTCAAGTGCGAATTGAGTAGTCTTTTATTATTGTAGAAACAATTGGTGCGCGATTCAGATTAATTTATAATCATTTTAATAAAAAACATATCAAACCATTTCAACAAATTACATTGATAATTGATTCATCAGAGTCGGATTTATTTGTTTCTACAGTAATAATAACGCTCTCTATTCGCACTTGGAAAACAGTACTTTTTGCATTCTCTCTCTCTCTCTCTCTCTGTGTGTGTGTGTGTTCACAAAATTAAAGCATACCCAAAAAAGGCCGAAGGATGGAATCTACCTATCTCCTTTGACTCTTGTAAATATAGTATTGTGGACGATTATAAATCAACTAAACCAATCGTCACATAACATACAGCCTTACATAGAGGTTTGCAAACACAATGGCATCAAACATGCTTAAAATCAAATAAACACATTGGCGGATATAGAAGTGGGTTCCAATGGGGTTCCGGGGGTTGGAACCCCCCTTTTTTCTTGACAATCATGTATTTTTTAATGAATATCCTGATGTTTTTTAAAGAAATAACCCCAAAATTTTTCGCGCCTCGCTCCGCTCGGCGAAATTCCCTTTCATTTCCAATCGGACCCACTTTTCTAATTTCCTGGATCCGCGCCTGAAACACATCTACAAACCATTGCTGATTGTCATTTCAGAATGAGCATGTAATACAAAAATCTGTTTTGTGACACAAATCTGCCTCAGAGTGGTATTAATAAAGAAACCTTTGACATGAAAAATAATTTATGAACAGATAAACAAGCAGACAGACAGACCAAAAACTATGTACCTCGAATTAATTAAACTAAATAGAAAACAGACAAGACACACAAAGGCTTAATAAACTTCCTGATTTAGGCCAGGAGCAAACCTGCTGCGACTGGGTTAAACTAGTTTCAAGCTTTAATTATAATATTTGAGACTTATAGATAATGTTGCAAAATTTAAATCACTTTTCTTTTAATTCTTTGTGATCTGAATTAAACATCACAAGGGCGTAGAAACGTAAGGCAGGCTCGAGTAGGCACCTGCCTATACAAAATTTGGTTTTTTTTGTTGTTGTTGAGGTGCCTGTTTTTTTTTTTTTTTTTTTTTTTTTTTTTGTTAGGTTTAAATTTATCATTTGAATTTAATTTTTCAATTAACTTTGATTGACGTTTCTGCAAAGGCGAACCCTGTCCAGATAACTAACGCTGTCGCATTTACAACACGGAACGGTCCTTCCGATTGAAGTACATAGAGGCAATGATGGTTAAATTTGTCGTTCGGGAAAAAAATACGCCAGAATAAGATGTTAGAACCCTGGGTTAGAACCAGACCTTGCTTTTCTTTGAAGTTCAAAGTCAATTACAGCGTCAGATAAAATAACAATTACAAGTTTCCTTCTCGGTAAGTTACATAAAATACCAATCCAATCCTGCTTTCATCAGTGACGTGCCATACTCTAGAGGAAAAATTGTAATTATATATGTAATGCATTCCTATTTCAAATTATACCGCACTCTTTTAAAATGTCACGAGAAAATGAAAAACACATTAAAAATGTCCTGATCAGATACGTGTTATGTGTATACATCCCTGGCTAGCATAAAAAGTAAAATCAGAACAACCCTTTTCAATCGTTAAAAAAATCCCTCTTTCCCTTTAAGCTCACCTGTCTATGCCAGGATGAGCTTTTGTCATCAATTGCCGTCCGTCGTAAACTTTCCATTCAAAAACCTTCTTTGCTGAAACCACTGGGCATATTGGAACCAAACTTGGTCACAATAGTCCTTTGGTGGTCCTCTTTAAAAATTGAATCCGGTAGGTGCACACTTCATCCAAAGATGTCCGTCAGTCATATCGGACCCGGGAGAAAAAAAATCAAAGATCATCTCAGAAACAACATGTTCACTTATAAGCAAACTTAGTGAATGTGGTCCTTCGAAGGGTCCTTTCCAAAAAATAATATCCGGCAGGGGCGTACCTCATCCAATATGGCTGCCAGCTGGGAACATAGTTTAATATTGTAATATACAGGAAACACATTCTAAGATCTTTTCAGAAACTACCAGTCCAATTACAACCAAATTTAGTCACAATGGTCCTAAGATGTCGCTTGAAAGAAGTATCCGGCAGGTCTGACCTCATCCAAGATGGCTGTCAGCGGCGGCGAACATAGACCCATCAAAGAAACATTGTCTCTGAAATGACTTATCCAATTGGACAAAACTTAATCATAACAAGTCATCGTATAAATTTTTGTTTGACAGGTCTGCATCTTATCCAAGGTGGCCACTAGCTAGGAATATAGTTTGAAATTTGGAAATTATATTTCATATCTCTATGTCAGCTATGTTCCAGGTAGCCTCTTTTTGTGTAAATAATTCAAAATAACGTTAAAAATGCCTTTGTCGTTAAATTGTGGTAGGTACGTCATTTTATGTGTGTAACATGTTGATATTAAATAAATTAGTTACATGTATTTTAACAAAAATGTGTACAAGACAATTTATCCCCCCCCCCAAATACATGGTAACTATTGCAATTGAACGACGCTTTTATTGACGACTAAATGATACAACATCAGAGCGAGTTCAAGACTTTTCTTAGCATAAGCCCTTGCTAGATGTCGACAGATGCTTTCAGGATGGAGGTTTGGTAGACGGCAATCAAAGTTACGGGCAAAGTTTCAATACCAGGACACATCCGTTCTCAAATCGAGAACAGTTCTACCATCTCCATTCTTCTAAACTGTCTAAGCTTCCGGGGGGGGGGGCTTCGTCCCCTGGTCCCCTACAGGGCTTTGCCCTGCACCCACTAGGGGCCTCAAGCGACCCCCAGACCACCTGCCGTTTTAGGTGCCTATACTTTATTTAATACCTATCTACGCCCCTGCATTATTTTCAAAAAACTAAGTCTTTCATAATAAGGAAATTTACCATGTCAAAATTTTAAAGGTTTATTGCGCATCTTCAGGCTTTATTCGATAATTCTACATCAAAAGTAAATTAATACACCAAATACATAGGTGGGGATGCCACATGTCTGAAAATCGACATTTTGATGTCTCTTTTTTTTCTTTTTTTTTGCAAAAATCCGAAATCTTAGTGCGAATGTATAGGATATGATGCAACAATTCTTTGACAAACTAGAATCCATAATACAAAAAATGAAGAGAGAAGCACTAAAACGTGACAGACGGAAGAAGTGAATGTTAATATCTCCAAACATTCATTTAAAATGTGGGATACATCGGCAAACTAATACCGAAGCAAGAACGAGGAAAGGGGAAATTCTAAAATCATAAATCCAAAATCATGGCAATTCACAGCAACACGAATTGAAACAGTATGACAAAGACATAACAAACAAAAAACAAAAAAGAACAAGAACGTCACAAAACTAAAGCACTAGCAGTGTGAACCCCTATAAAAACTGAGGTATCATCAGGTGCTCCGGAAGGGTAAGCATGATCTGCTCCACGCGTGGCACCCGTCACACTGCCAGTGAAAAGTCCGGTTTTGTCACAGTCGGTGTTAGTCAGTCCGGTAACAAACTCTGGATCAACCCAAATATATCTGTTCTCATTTGTGAAACAGAAACATTGTAATGGTCTGTCAAATCGTGGTGACGACCGTAAAACTTCTGTAGTGACAATTGCAACAGTGACTGAACATACCCTTGATGAATAAGTTTTTGAGACAGTAATTTCGCTCTGTTGACAAAATCGCTGTACAAATTATTGCACGGCAATAGCGAATGAGTTGTGAAATGTACACGCCATATGCCGGAGAAGTGGGAATATTACTGCTCAAAAACGGGAAGTTCACTATTGCAAAGTCGAAATCATCACGGCAATAGCGAATGAGTTGTGAAATGTACACGCCATATGCCGGAGAAGTGGGAATTTTACTGCTCAAAAACGGGATGTTCACTATTGGAAAGTCGAAATCATCACGCTTGTCTTAGACGTCCAGAGTTGTCAATGTAGAGGTATAGGTCCAGGTATGATGCTGATGATAGTGTATCAGTGGTCTCTTTTATTTCGAGTTCATTTGGGTATATAAGATGAAGGTTATCCTTGAATTGGGGATTGTTCAATGAAAGAACATCATCTATATAACGGAAACTGAAATTAAAGGATTGTCTTTTTTCTTAACTAGATCTTGTCAAGCAATTAATAAAGCAATTTATACTAAAAAAACATCCGAAAATCTAACTATTATGCAATTTATATAAAAGATACGATTAATTTTTCACCATACTATCAATGTTTCATGTTTCAACAAAGTCAAGACCAAATGTTTCAATTTGTGACCATTTTAATCAATATTAAGACATAACACTCTGAGCAATAATCAAATAAACAATGAAAGGATATGGAGTAAATGCACATGAAACAAAGTCTCTACAAATACATGGTAGAACCAAGCAATGGAACAACGCTTTTAATGTCATGAGCTTTGTTTTGTTTTGTTTTGGTTTTTTTTTTTGTTTTTTTTTTTTTGTGTTACTTAGTCATCACATCGAGTTTTGATATTTATGTTATTTTGTAACGAAATATTTATACTAGTATTATCGTTAGATGCATTAAAAATTTCAAAGAAATTACATAGTTAGACCATAGTTATGTTTAAATCTCAGAAGTTGGCCTAACCCCAATAATCCAGTCGTTATATTCCACCCGTTACGATCGCTATACATAGAGAATCGGAGACGGAAAGGGCTTGAAATATTCTAGTTAGGGTTGGCCTTCAAATTGGTAAAAACGCATTCATTGATGCATTGGAAGTTGAAGGTATTAGCCTAATTCCATTGCCGAACACTAAACTTGAAAAAAAAACAGGAAAACTTTCCAGGAACACTATACAAGAGTGATTCAGAATGAGGTAAAATGGAGAACATTGACATTTTCATTACTTAACTTAAAAATGTCTGCTAGTAACTTTTTGTATAGAATAGAATTAAATGATTTTATTGTCAGTGATTTCTAAGATATGCTGTCTCGTCAATCTTTGGTTGTATCACTTTTAAATAACTCTGTTATCAATGATTTCTTTGTTCTTAAGATATTCTGCCTCGTCAATCTTCGGTTGTTCATCCACTTTTATCACTTTTATCTTTCTTGGAGAATTTATATTAGTTGATTTTGGTGGACTCTGGTTGTCGATACGAATCCTCTTTTTCATTAGTATGCCCTTCTTTACCGAGAAGAGTATTATATACCCTCCTAATACTGCCGATGTAATTGTGTTGATAAGTATAAAAACGAATGCCCATGAGATGGTGTCGGATTCTCCAGTCTGTACAATAGTTGCTATGAATGCAATTATTGTTAAGAAATCTAACCCAGCTGAAACAAAAAAAATAAAAAAATATCAAATTCATGTACTATGTATTATTTGGTTGACTATACTAGTAAATTATAAAATCAATATTGAATAAAAAATTAAAATGCACGCTCTCAAAGGACAACGATACAATTAAGAAGCAATGTACATTTGAAGGTTTTTTAATGTGTTTTTGCTTTTGCTTTTCTTTGCCTTCCTTTTTTATCATTATTTTACAAATGTGTTATTGTTGTTATTGTTTGTGTTCTTTTTTCTGTTTGTTTGTTTGTTTGTTTTTTTATTATTTAGTTTTCTTTTCTTTTTGCTTGTTTTTTGTTTTTATGCCATTCTGTAAATGATAAATCTCTCCTTCAAGTTTTCTGTTGTTTCCATGTGACAATGTCAAAATGCATTCGTGATAAATAAACAATAAAAGGTTATGGAGTAAATTCAAAGTTTCTACAAATACATGGTAAACAGAACAAAGCAAAGGAACAACGCTTTTATTGTTGTTCCATTAACCTAAAGCATTAGAGGGAACAACGTTTTTATTGGTGTTCCATTAACCTAAAGCATTAGAGGGAACAACGTTTTTATTGTTGTTCCATTAACCTAAAGCATTAGAGGGAACAACGTTTTTATTGGTGTTCCATTAACCTAAAGCATTAGAGGGAACAACGTTTTTATTGGTGTTCCATTAACCTAAAACATTAGAGGGAACAACGTTTTTATTGGTGTTCCATTAACCTAAAGCATTAGAGGGAACAACGTTTTTATTGGTGTTCCATTAACCTAAAGCATTAGAGGGAACAACGTTTTTATTGGTGTTCCATTAACCCAAAGCATTAGAGGGAACAACGTTTTTATTGGTGTTCCATTAACCTAAAGCATTAGAGGGAACAACGTTTTTATTGTTGATTTCATCTAGAAATTTTGTTGACCCATTTAACATTTAGCAAACATACATGCAACATAGCGAGCTCCTGATGACCACAGGCACATATCTAATTACTGAACAATTTTGGATGCTTTTCCTTATTTACTACTGATGCTGTAAATAAAATAATGTTATGATACAAGTACGAAATGATACGCCAATGAAACAGATTTATAACATAAGTTACCGACATTGATATGAAATATGAGTTAAATTATGTTATGTTACGTGAATTATATGTATGTATGTGTATATGACCTTGTATCCAGTTGAACATACCTGACACAAAAAACAAAACAATATCAGCAACAATAAACTCTTTCCACACCATATTCTTTAGAGCCATTAAAACGAACATTACAACGGCAGCAGTTGCAGTGAGGACGGCAACTACACCAAAAAATCGGGTAGCTATAAGTCCATCTGAAATTTAATGTTTTGTTTTAAAAGTGAAAAAAAATACGATGATATGTACCAGTGTGTTTAGCTTAATTTTATACCCTATTACTCAAGACATTGCGGAAAGAAAATGACCTCTTATTAGAATTGATGTCCATCAATTTATGAAGATATGGGATATGGAGTAAATACACATGAGGCAAAGTCTCTACAAATGCATGGTAAAAAAACAAGCGACGGAACAACGCTTATATTGTTGTTCTTCATCTCGAAGTTACCATGAGGCCTTCCACAACCATGAGCTTTGTCCATATCTCACAGTTGATGCCCAGTTATTTGAAATGATTTAACTTATTGCTATCCAATGACTTCATGTTCATTTACTCCATATCCTTTTGTAAAATATTTAATACAGGAGTTTGTCTTTTATTGCAGTGTGGAGTTGGTAAAACAATTCCCCGTGGTAGAGATGTATGCTCTTTATTTTT
>MJUU01014414.1:188141-204917 GCA_002080025.1 Modiolus philippinarum | reverse complement strand
AACGAGATAATTATCGCGTTATAACGCAATAAGTTTTGTTTTTCCGAGAAAAATATTTTTAATTCGAAATAACGAGATAATTATCGCGTTATAACGCAATAAGTTTTGTTTTTCTGAGAAAAATATTTTTTAATTCAAAATAACGAGATAATTTTGTTTTTGCGAGATTTTTTTTTACTGAGAAAATAAAAAAAAATCTATTGACACTATCCGGCTTTCGTAGTGGTAGCAGTTCTTTAAACATTCAATTTATGAGGGGAACCTAGAGTGAATTGATTTAGTAAATTCTATTACCTAGCGTACAACGGGATTTTATTTCAAATGTTGGTCTGAAATGAGTTGTAATTGATAGTGGAGCTTTTGGATGCCATGGAAACCAATCAAGAAAACTGAAATTTTAGAAAAATATTGCTATATTTTTTTTACGTTTTCAGCAATATGTATTAACTAGATTACAAGGGGAACCCTGCCCATTTTTGTTTCTTTTTTTTTTTGAAAGAATGGATTTGAATACTATTATTTGCCTAGATTTCAAAGGAATCTTGAATTGTGGTTCGGATATGGGATGTAATGGATGTTGAATCTCTTGGTTGCCATGGAAACCAAACAAGAAAACTGAAAAAAAATTCTGTTTCATATTCATATTTTTTTTATGATTTCAGCAATACGGAATAACTAGTTTACAAGGGGAATCCTGCCTTTTTGGAAAGTTGGGATTCTGAATACTATTCATTGCCTAGATTACAAATGAATCTTGAATTGTGGTTCGGATATGGGCTGTGATGGGTGTTGAATCTCTTGGTTGACATGGAAACCAAACAAGAAAATTGAAAGAGAGGCACGAACGTCTTCCGCTGTGTGGAGCTAGGAAATATAGGTCAGGAACAAGTAGAATAACGAATGAACAAAGGATTGGTAATTATAAAAATCAAAGTACAGAGACATGCCCAAAACGAGAGCACAGAAAACTATGACAAAGGAAAGCCGCAAAATGTGGAAATAAAAACACAACAGTAAAAACCAAGGTACTCACATAAAGCAGAGAGCGACATCATGTGCTCTAGAAGGGTAAGCATGTCATACTCTGTAAACGAGAAAAATCACACTTTCATGGAGTCAATCGAGGATAGAGTCAAAATATGTAATGTTTAATTCTGGAAGACCTGAATCTAGATCATGTCCGTTTCCATAGTGGACACCGATTCATTGTATCTATCAATGATGCTATAGTTACGGCCATAGAAGTTCTTCTTGGGGATGAAAATAACATATAGGCTTAACAAATCCCTTACTCCGCATCTTTTGGGAAAGTGCTTTTGTTCTTCTAAAACTTATCACTGAACAAACAACATGCTCGACAGTAACGAACAAACTGTAAAATGAAGACTCCCTAGGCTAGAGACTAGGAATATTGCTGATAAGAAAGGGAAAGTTCACAATGCGGAAGTTAAAATCATCACGCTTGTCATATACTTTGGATTTTAGCTTTGTCGATTGGATTTCAGCTATTCTCAGTGTTATTACCCCCATTTCAAAAGTCCATCATGGTCAATAGGTCTCGGTACGGTGCCGAAGTGTATCATTAGTTTCTTTAATTTAAAGCGCACTAGAAGATGTAAGTATTCCTAAAATGCTGGATTATTAAGAGAAAGTAGATTGTCCATGTAACAGAAGACTGAGCAAAACGCTTTTGTTTTTTTTTTCTGTGTGAGCCCTTGAAAAACCTTCGCTTCATATGAGTAAAGGGAGAGGTCAGTTAAAGTGTCACACAGGCAGTTCCACTGGAATTCCTGTTGTCTGTTGAAAAACGCAGCCTCTAAATTCTGCAAATAATTTATCGATCAAAAATTTAAAGTAGACTATTTTTTGTATAGAATTTTGTGACCATCTAACGCGCGTATACTGGTAAATATCATTTTTCTTCTTACTCCAATTTCTCTAAAATTGACCTTTACCCAAACTTAACCTGAGTCACTCACTCATAAAATGAAGGTCAGAGTGACTTAATCTTTAACATGAATCACATGACTATCCAAGGCGCATCTACTGACAATTAGTTGATCTAGTACATCAAATCTGGACTTAAATACAAACTTAAACCTGAGTAACTCGTGCATAAAATGAAGGTCAATATAAGTTATTGTTTAACCAACACGAAGAACGATGTAATGTGAAGATGTGGACAAAGGCTGTTACTCCTATGACTTGTAGTTCAAAAGATAATGTGCGGGAAGAACGCTATACCCCATATCCAACACCCACTTCTAAATTCAATCAGAAATTTTCATGCCACGCGTTCATGTATAATGTGTTCATGTATTAAGGTTGTTTGCTGAAGACTGAAACAACTAATAAATGAAACTGAGGCAATAACTGTCGGAAACGACAGTGATCCCACAAACCCCGTTTGGCATCAAAACAACAGTCGGTATAGACAATGGTTGAAATTTTTCTAAGCATTTCTTAAATTCAATTATTTTTACCAAAATAAATTCAAGGTTGCTGTGACAGTGAAAAAGTTGGTTAAATATTTTTTGGATAATTATCTAATATTTTGATATTTTAATTCTGTTTTTCTAGTTTTAACTCTATCTTTTTCTTTTAATTGCATATTCAATGGACTGACACTTTACACTTAAGCTGGTTATTGATTTCCATAAATAACCTGTTTGTTAATTTGTCTGAAATCGATTCTATTGATACAATTACTTAATTTAATTCTTATACATGTCTCCATATGCAATACTTTGTACATTGTAATATTACGTAATATTTGTTAGAACATTTTTGAGACAGTTGGAATCCAACATTGAAATAGTACGGACGTCGGAACTTTAATATTACGGAAAGCCGTATTTCCATAACTATATATTATTGTACGGATTGTTCCGTGTGTATTTTTATACTGTTGTTGTTGAATATTTATTCCTTATTATAATTTGTAACTTTATTCCGTGTTTTATTCATTACAAAAGTTCCCCAAACTGTATTTATAACAGGCCGGTGCAAACCACTGTTATATTGCTATGCTGGCTTTTTAAGAATTTCAAAATATTTGAATGAATTTCAAAATACAATGAGTGAATCTGTTTTAATATAAAGAAATTAAAAAAGCGCATGCAAAATTCCAAGGAAAAGTCTCTGAGATTTTTAGGAAATGTATCTAAAATGCAATAAAAATTAAGGTAGTTCGAGCCTAATAAAAATATCAGACAATTTTTTTTTACTGAGTCAAACAGGAAATATTATAAAATGACGTAATATGGATGCTTTGATTTTTTATCGACAGCATTTTTGATGATTGTGGAGGCCTCGTTTTTGAACAAACAATAGGTATGCCCATGGGAACAAATTGTGACCTATTTTTAGCTGACATTTTCCTTAATTTGTTCGTTTGACGCAAAGTTTAGTAACAAGTACACATACAACAACTAACCCAGTCATTTGATTTCAGCTTAAGATACAAAGATGACGTTCTCTCTCTTGATAACCCAAGCTTTAAACAATATTCACATTGTATGTACTACAGTGAGCTTGAAATTAAAGAGACAACCGATACAATTAACTCTGCTTCATAACTTGACCTTTTGTTATACATTGATGAACGTCTGGAATCTAGGATATATGACAAAAGTGATGATTTTCCACTTTTGAACTTTCTCTTTCTTAGCAGCATTATATATTCTTGTCCAGTGTACCGGGTGTATATTTCACAGTTCATACAGTGACTTTGTGAAAAGAGCAAAACCACCGTCACAGAAACTGTCAAGTCGGGGATATGTTCAGCCTTTGTTTCTTTCGTCCCGTCAGAATTTCTTTGGCCTTCACCACATCAGAGATAGATATGAAATGTCAGTGACAAAAGCGAACTGACATTTTTCAGCTAGATTCATATCTTTCCGGATTCGATATTACTGATTTTGATTTTACCGTGGCCAACTGACAATGTGGCGGGTGCTGAATACAGAGCAGGGCAAGCTTACCTTTACAAAGCACATATTTTCACTCTGGTTTTTAGAGTTCACTCTGTTAGTGCTTTAGTTTTGAGCGTTTTGTTAAGGGTGTTCGTATGTTTTGTTGGTGTGTAAGTCTTTAGTCGTCCGTCCTCTGGTGTTATCGTTTTTACCTTGTCTCTGGACTTTGTCGATTTTGTAATCTTGTGATTTGTTCCTTCGGTATTTTACTGCCGTTGTTTTACAAAATAAAATAATATTAAAATTAATGAAATCCAATCAGTGAATATGTTTCAAGTGAGAGTTTATACCAAAATTTTTGCTAGCAGATAAAACTTTTTTTACAAATTGACAGAAAAATAGGTTCATTGAAATATTGATCAAAAGCTATTAGTGAAGGGGAAGGTGAAAAGTTTTTGCTGCTAGCAAGAATTTTGGCATAAACTCTCACTTGAAACACTGTAAAAGAAACAAGTTATAAGTATGGTTGCTAGTTTGAATTCCAAAAAGTAATCTTCGAGAGTATCAGGAAATTACCGGTATTAGAGTCATATGTTGGAATACATGGCGTTCAGAACTGTGTTGACTAACAAATTAACAAGGATCAATGTATATAAGACAAAGTCTCAATGAATACATGGTAAAACCAAGCAATGGGATGGCGCTTTTATTGTTGTTCTTCGTCTTGAAGACCTCATAGTATGTTTATACGGCCCCTAGCACATAGGTTTTAGAGGAATTCATTGTTAAATGTCGGACAACGCTACATCCCGTTATTTTACTCGTTAATACGGGAACGTCAACAAACATACGAAATTAGCTGGTAAAGTTTTCTTGCAATCGTTGATTGTGTATACCAGTACATATATTTGTCATTTAAAAATTATTTTATTATGATGAATGAAAATATTAATTTCATATGCAACGGATTTGAATGTGCAGTACGACATGATGGTAAGCCTGGTTTTTAACGACTTCAGGAATGAGGCAAGTAACGGTATTTGTCACCTTTACTAAACTAGAGGCTCACATGAGCCTGTATCGCTCACCTGGTCACTGGTTTTATTCATTGTCACGAAGAGACCACCCATTCATACTATAAATCAGTTCACCAGATGTTACATTTTCAATTTTGGATGAGTTACAAACATAAAAATTACAAACTTTGAAAGGGAACACCCAAAGACAATCGTAACCAAACTTGGTTCCAATTGGCTCAGTAGGTTCAGAGGAGAGACATGTNGGGTCCCTATATTAAACTATGTTCCACGCTGGCGGCCATCTTGGATGAGGTACGAACGTCAAAATCACAAACTTTGAAGGGGACAAGCCAAGGACTATTGTGACCAAGTTTGGTTGAATTTGGCTTGGTAGTTTCAGAGGAGAAAATCTTTGCATGCATTTCCCATAGGGTCCCTATGTTAAACTATGTTCTCTGCTTCAATGAGGTACATGTATGAACATAAAAATCACAAACTTTCAAGGGGACCACCTAAAGACTATAGTGATCAAGTTTGGTTCCAATTGGCTCAGTAGTTTCAGAGAAGAAGATCTTTGAAAACATTTCCAATAGGGTCTTATGTTAAACTATGTCCTGTTCTGACGACCATCTTGGATGAGGTACGAACATAAAAATCACAAACTTTAAAGGGGACCAGCCAAGGACAATTGTATCCAAGTTTGGTTCCTATTGGCTTATAGTGGTTTCAGGAGAAAAGACCTTTGAATGTATTTCCCAAAGGGTCCTTATGTTAAACTATGTTCCCTCTGGTGACCATCTTGGATGAGGTACAACCACAAAAATCACAAACTTTAAAGGGGACCACCTGAGGACTATTGTGACAAAATTTGGTCCACATTGGCTCAGTGGTTTCAGAGGAGAAGATCTTTGAATGTATTTCCCATAGGTTCCTATGTTAAACTATGTCCCCTTAGTGGAGGCCATCTTGGATGAGATGCTAATCTGCTGGACATATGTAGAAATTGTAGTCCTGGAAAAGGTCAACACTTTTGTAATTCACATTTAACCTCCATCTCAAAGTTTTTGAAATAAAAGTAAAAATTCAAAATCTAAATGGCACCAGGGTGCTCAAGCCGAGTTGCAACTTCAAATATTATGTGACCAAGTTAATGTGAAGACCCGAATATTTCTAAAATTGTCTATTTATTTTCTTTCCTACCTAATATCCAAAATTCTATGAATTCAAGAAGGTCTATTTTCTAGTTTCATGTCTTGACATTTCAATATAAATCTGTTTTCGGTCATTGTGACCTTCACTGACCTTGAACTTTGACCTACTTTTTCCAAAATCAATAGGGTTCCTCCCCTCCTAGTATCCAACAATAAATCCAGGTTTCATTTCAATTGGATGTAAACTTTTTGATTTATCATCCGGAAAGCAAATTTTTCTGAAATTTTCAGTATATTTTCAGTCAGAGTGACCTTGACCTTTGACCTACTTTCTTCAAAATCAATAGGGTTCCTCCCATCCTGGTATCGAACAACATATCCAAGTATATCAAAAGCTGTGTTATTAATAATGGCTATTTGTCAAAGTTCTTTAGTCTTGAGCGTGGATGCCAACAAGGCGATCCATTATCCCCATACTTATTTATTATTGGTGTTGAATTGTTGTCTTTAAAAATTAAGGAAAACAACAACATCAAGGGTATTACAGTAAAAGATGCTGAATCTTTGATAAGTCAATATGCAGATGACACTTTTTTAACTTTAGACGGGAGTGAAATGTCTCTACAAGAATCTATTAATTGTTTTGAAAATTTTCACAAAATTTCTGGTTTGAAAATAAACCCATCAAAAACAAAAGCAGTATGGATTGGAAATAAGAAGTATTCTGATTTAGTTCTGTGTCCAGATATTAAATTACAATGGTCTAACTCAAATTTTAAACTTTTAGGCATTGATTTTTCATTGAACATGGATAGTATGATAGACATAAATTTTAAAGCAAAAATTAAAGCAGTTTTGAAAAGTTGGCAACATAGAAAACTTACTCTTTTAAGTAAAATTACTGTGATTAAAACTCTAGTTGTGCCAAAACTTGTTCACTTACTTACATCATTACCAAATTTAAGTTCGACCATGATGAATGAATTAAATCGACTTTTCTACGATTTCATATGGGATGGGAAACCAGATAAAATAAAACGATCTACATTGATTGGGGATTACTGGAATGGTGGACTTAAGATAACACATCTTGAATCATTTAATTCTTATCTTAAAGTAGGTTGGATCAAACGGTATATGTGTGATAAGGATGGTATCTGGCAAAAAATTTTTGCCACTGAACTGTTTAACTTTGGGGTGATCGAGTTTTTTATTTAGAAAAGTCAAAACTTAATGAAGTTCTACCTAAAGTTAGAAATCCGTTTTGGAAAGATGTTCTTCAAGGATTACACAATGTGAAGCCAATTACAAAGATGAATACTGAGGATATTTTATCACTTGATATTTTGAATTTTGTTTCCATTGATGAATTTAGTTATTATATCAGATGGGAAATGTATGGAATAAAAAACATGTGTGATTTAATTGATAAGGACAGAAATGATTTCTATACTTTTATAAAAATTGGACAGATATGTCAAACTCAAAATTTCATGAAATATCATAGCCTTATCGCAAACATTCCTAGATCTATGAAAAATACTATTAAAGAGAATATTAAGAATTTTCACATTGAGTCTTTTCATGCATCGGATGTATTTATAGAAACGCTATCTTCAAAAAAGTCTCTAAAATATATATATGTGAATTTATTACAAAATATTGTTGAGCAACCAGTGAATAAAGTTGCCAAATGGGAAGAAGCATTAAACTGTGAGTTAGATGGCTTTAATAAATATTTTATTGTTTTAAAAAGATGTTGTCCTAATCCATACTTAAGAACTTTTCAATATAAATTATTACATCGCATTATTCCAACAAACAGTTATTTATATAAGATACACATTAAAGACTCGAATATATGTACTTTTTGTAAGACTTGCATAGAAACAATTGAACATTTATTTTATGATTGTTCAGTTGTTACTAATTTTTGGGCTCAATTTTTTATCTGCGTAAAAAGATTCTATACAAATGTTATACAAGACAGATCACAAGTACTTCTTGGTTTCACAGAGGAAACTCCTCTCTTAAATTTATTATTTATAATTGCAAAAAACTATCTTTTCAAATGCAAATTGGATGAAAAAATGCCTAACCTTAGAGGAGTTGAATTTAAAATAAAAAAATATATGTCCTTAGAATTATTTATTGGGACTGAAAATAAAAATGCTCATGCTGAAACATTCTGGACCCCTGTTCATGTGATATTTCCTTGATTTGTAAATTTATTTATTTATTTTTCTTTCCTCTGTCCCCTAATGGAGCTTGCCAAACAGTATGGATTTTGATCATTTGTAATGATAAATTGATTCCTTTTTCTTATATTATGTATGTATACCTTATGAAGAATGAGTAGTTGAAGTGTGTGAGAGTGTAGATGGATGATCATGTGAAATTGTTGGGAAAAAAAATATTATGCATATTGATATCTATGGGAAAAAAAAACACATTTTACAGTCAAATGAATTACATGTTTAGAATTTAAAAACCTCATTACACCCTAGCCAGGTGGTGTATGTAACAAGCCTGACTGCAAAAACAAATAAAAAAAAAAACATATCCAAGTTTCAATAGGATGTAAACTTTTTGAGTTATCATCCGGAAACCAAATTTTTCTGAAATTTTCAGTCTATTTTCGGTCACCATGACCTTGACCTTTGACCTACCTTCTCCAAAATCAATAGGGTTCCTCCCCTCCTCATATTCAACAACAAATCCAAGTTTCATTTCAAAAGGATGTAAACTTTTTGAGTTATTATCCAGAAACAATTTTTTTTACAAATTTTCAGTCTATTTTCGGTCACCGTGACCTTGACCTTTGACCTACTTCCTCCAAAATCAACACAGGGTTCCCCCCATCATGGTACCCAACAATATATCCAAGTTTTATTTCAATAGGATGTAAACTTTTTGAGTTATCATCTGGAAACAGAATTTTTCTCGAATTTTCAGTCTATTTTCGGTCAGTGTGACCTTGACCTTTGACCTATGACCTACTTTCTCCAAAATCGATAGGATTCCTCCCCTCCTGGTATCTAACAACATCTCCAAGTTTCATTTCAATTGGATGTAAACTTTTTGAGTTATCATCCGGAAACCAAATTTTTCTCAAATTTTCAGTCTATTTTCGGTCACCTTGACCTTGACCTTTGACCTACTTTCTCCAAAATCGATAGGGTTCCTCCCCTACTGGTACCCAACAATATATCCAAGTTTCATTTCAATTGGATGTAAACTTTTTAAGTTTTCAATGGAAACCAATGTTTGATGCCCACCTGCAACACCAAACCAATAGCCGAGTTCAACTTCATTGCAACTGGGCTAAAAATGTTAAAAATCGTGAAAAAGGGGCCATAACTTCTATGTCGGTCATCAGATTTTTCTTCAAACTTGCAGGAAATGTAAATCTTACTATGCTGACCATTTTTGTAATTTAAACTTCATTTCTATCTTCTATCATTTTCAATATAAAAGACTAGCAAAAAAACGAAAATTTTACAGAAAAGGGGCAATAACTCCAAGATGGATTATCGGATATTCTTCAAAATTGCAGGGCGGGTAGATCTCATCATACTTATCATTTTTACCTCAGCAGATTTTTTATATCTGTAACGCTTTTTGAGTAATTTGCAAAAAAACAGCAATTTACCCCTATGTTCTATTTTTAGTAACAGCGGCCATGTTGTTTGGTCTACGGACATAAAAATCACAAACTTAAAAGAGCATACCCTGCTGATGATTCAGGTCAAGTTTGGTTAGTATTGGCTCGGCAGTTTCAGAGGAGAAGATCTTTGAATAAAAGTTAACGGACGGACGACAGACGCAAAGTGATGGCAAAAGCTCACATGGCCTTTGGCCAGGTGAGCTAAAAAAAGTCCTTTACCCACCACAAGGATTTGATTATTGTTGTACCCGACCATCACCAGAAATGAAACCTGCAGTTTAATCCCACATCATGTCAAATCTGACATATTTTTTTGGTCCCAATGACAGCTTTACAATGGTTTTGAAACTTTAGTATTCTGACATCCTGAATTATTAGACACATTTGTAATAATTTAACCCCCCAACCTCAACAGTACTTAGCATCAAAAGATTACCCTGCGCAACATAAAATATATGTTTAACCACCACCCTCCCTATCCCAGGTAGATTTAAATGGAGCAACCTTAAGAATTTCAGCCTTTTCCCTTTTGGCTTGGTTACTTGCTTGCGGATGTATCAAAGTTACTTAATTGTCTTTCATTTTGGTAATACACATAAATGTAATTAATTTGATGAAAAATCATTGGGGTATGACTTTCTATGATTAAGAATTGACCTAAGTGCAAAATTTAACTGAAATGATTAAAGTGCATATTATATTATAACATTACACAATGTATACTAAATAAAAACTCAACACACAACTTCACATTGTGACATATGGATGGACGATAAAAAATCTATGTGCTGGACATAAAAACAAAATACATGGTGCTACTGAAACATTCCTAGAAGTTTGCTTGAAAAAGAAGGAGATGCATTTGATGTACAGCTATCACTGCATGAAAATCCTGCACAAGGTGAAGACGACAAAAACCACATGAGTAATGAATATTGTGACTACTTAAATACATTGGAAAGACTACACACAATCCCTTATGTATCCTTGAATTATACAGAAACACAAAATATAAGTAAATATCTTTATTGCTGTAACATCACAGAGTTTAAAGAATTGAATACTGTGATAAATTTCAAAATAAATGTAAACATATTGTATTATATACATCACAACAATACTCTGTATAATACTTATAACAAAGACATAAACATAACAAGAAAAATATTACTATTGTGTGAAATGTGGGGTTGACTGTCTATATATAAAACATTGTGCTTTCTACTGTTATAAAAAATTACAACTGTTGTCTATAACATAGGGTTGAAACTGTCCCAATATAAAATGGGCTTTCTACCATTGTAAAAAATTACAACTGTTGTGTATAATGTAGGGTTGAAACTGTCCAAATATAAAATGTTGTGCTTTCCACCATTGTAAAAATTACAACTGTTGTGTATAATGTAGGGTTGAAACTGTCCCAATATAAAATGTTGTGCTTTCTACCATTGTAAAAATGTATAATGTAGGGTTGAAACTGTCCCAATATAAAATGGGCTTTCTACCATTGTAAAACATAGGTAATCAACAATTACGAAGTTCGCCTCATTATGGCACATGGACACAGAAACCCAATTTGGCCAGGGTGCTCATTTACCATGCCTAATGCATATATACAAAGGCTTGATGATCTTACCATGTACAGTGACTGAGATCTGAACTCGGACGTAAACTTGAATGTAAGTCGTTCAAGCAGAAAATATGGGTTAAAGTGACCTAATTTTGCCTGGATGCTGACCTACCATCAGAGATGCATGCACATGCAAGCTTAGATGATCCTACCATGTACAGTGACTGAGATCTAACTCTAACGTAAACTTGAATGTAAGTCACTCAAGCGGAAAATATAGGTCAAAGTGACCGAATTTTGCCTGGATGATGACCTACCATCAGAGATGCATGCGCATGCAAGGTTAGATGATCCTACCATGTACAGTGACTGAGATCTGAACTCTGACGTAAACTTGAATGTTAGTCTCTCAAGTGGAAAATATAGGTCAAAGTGACCTAATTTTGCCTGGATGCTGACCTACCATCAGAGATGCATGCACATACAAGGTTTGAAGATCCTACCATGTACAGTGATTGAGATCTGAACTCTGACGTAAACTTGAATGTAAGTCACTCAAGCGGAAAATATAGGTCAAAGTGACCTAATTTTGCCTGGATGCTGACCTACCATCAGAGATGCATTCACATGCACAGTAAGATTATTGTACTATGTATAGCAACTGAGATATGAACTAAAATGTAAATTTGAATGCAAGCCACTCAAGCAGAAAATATATGTCAGAGAGACCTAATTTTTTTGGAGGCTGTGAGTTAACCCAAGATGCACCTGCATACAAAGTTTGATGACCCTACACTGCATAGTTACTAAGATATATACCCAAATGCGGACACGGACGAAGACATGGACGCGGGCGCCGGGAGTACTCCAATAGTCCCCCTCAACTTCGTTGAGGCGAACTAAAAATTACAACTGTTGTGTATAATGTAGGGTTGAAACTGTCCCAATATAAAATGTTGTGCTTTCTACCATTGTAAAAATTACAACTGTTGTGTATAATGTAGGGTTGAAACTGTCCCAATATAAAATGTTGTGCTTTCTAACATTGTAAAAATTACAACTGTTGTGTATAATGTAGGGTTGAAACTGTCCAAATATAAAATGTTGTGCTTTCTACCATTGTAAAAATTACAACTGTTGTGTATAATGTAGGGTTGAAACTGTCCCAATATAAAACATGCTTTCTACCATTGTAAAAATTGTAACTGTTGTGTATAATATAGGGTTGAAACTGTCGTGCAATTCTACTGTTGTAAAAAACATTACTGATGTGTAAAATGGTGTACAAGTTGAAACTGTCAATATATGTATCAATGTGTTTTTCTAATATCGTAAAAATATTACTGTTGTGTAAATTGTTGACTTAAGTTGAAATCTGTCCAAATACTGTTGTAAAAACATTACTATGGTGTATAATATAGACTTAAAGTTGCAAACTATCAAAATACAAAACAATCTGCTATTCTTTTGTTAAAAAAAAGTTTTAAAAAAATATTGCAATATTGTAAAATATTGACTTTTATGTTGAACATGTCCATGTACATGTATAAAACAATCAACATTTCTACTGATGTAAAAAATACTATTATTGTGTATAATGTTGACCTAAAGTTGAAAGTGTAGAAATGTATTAAACTTTTAAGTCCAAATTGTCCATGTATAAAACAATGTGTTTTCTTTCTTTCATAAAAAAAATATTTAAAGTGTGTACAATGTAGTCTTAATTCTTAAAACTATCCAAATATTTAATGATTTGCTTTTCTACTGTTGTGAAAAAAATATTACTTTTTTGTATAATGTTGACTTAAAGTTGAAAGTGTCCACATATAAAAAATTTGTTGTAAAAGTCATAACTGTTGTGTATAATGTAGACTTAAAGTTGAAAACTATCCCAATAAAAACAACTTATTTCTACTGTTGTAAAATAAATTATTATTATTGTGTATCATGTTGACTTGTAGTTGAAATTGTCCGTATATAGAACAATGTGCTTTTCTACTGTTGTGAGAAGTACTATATGTCATCTTTTGTGTCCATTTAAGTACTAACATTTGATTGGTTTATGGTATATGAAGTAAGTATACCTGTGGGGTTTGGAATCACAAAAATCCAGATTTTAAATATGAATTTTTGTAATAGATCAATACTATTTGAAAATTATACTTGAAATTAAGTTTTTCATTTTATTTTTCATTTTGATTTTTCATTTCAAAATTACTGATAATTTTTATCATTGAAAACTGAATACACAAAATATTGCAAGTAGTAAAATTACATTAATATTATTTGTAACATTTACATTCTTTATTTAATTTTGCTGAAAAGATAAAGATCAGAATAAAAGAAATCCAAATTTTCAGTTAACAAAACAAGAACTCAAAACTCATATATAAGGCTGGAACATTTTTTTAATCATGAATCACATACTGGTGCTAGAACCTTATCAATGAACACTATGAAGTTGTAAAAAACAAATATACAAGAGTGTACCCAGAACAGATAATATATAAATCCAACTACTCATTATTAAGTGTGATTACATTAGAGAAAGATGTATGGTTTGGTGTGATAGTGGAAAATGGTGATGGAATTCAGTTTCTTTTTATGATTTAAACTAACTTTTTGATTGTTTTAATATAATAATCTCACGGTACATGTATAAACTTGTTTATTTCATATACAAGTATAACAGAAAGGTAAATCTGGAAAATTATCTTTAGTTTGATTATCTAAATTATACACAATGAATAATGCTGATTCTGGTAAATACAACAAAACTGGTACAAACTAATGAGAAAGAAACAATAACTTTAAGATACTTCAGATGGAGAAGAAATTGTCAAATATTTTCCATGCTCTCACTTAAGGGAGAATGAGACTCACAAAATTTGTAATTAGAAAGAAAACTTTTACCTTCTGTTTTGAAATGATTTGCCAATAGAAGATAATTAACCAAAACAAGAACTGTCGCCGAATGGCAGCCAAAGATACCCCCCGCTAATTGAATCCTGAATCGATATGGTAAGTGCAAAATTAAGTTGGTGTGGACACAATACAGGTGTGGACACAGTACAAGTATGGACACAGTACAAGTATGGACACAATACAAGTATGGACACAATGATATAATCTTCAAGAAAAAACTTTTCCAAAGGGTTCCAATGAAAACACTGTCTAAATCAGACAAATATAAAATTCACCTTTTTTTCAGCCTATTTGACATTTTACACATCTACATATAGAGTTCTTCCTTTGTCTAAAGTTTCATCAAAATCCTTCAAGATGATTAAGAGGAGTTGTGCGTATGAGGTAACCCATACATGGGGAATCAACGAAAAGTCAAAGTCGGATTATCTCCCCTTCCTGGTTTCAGACAATAATTATATTCCTTCATGCACATCTCCATATAGTGTCCTTCCTTTGTGTAAAGTTTCATCAAAATCCTTCAAGTGGTTTAAGAGGAGTTGCGCTTACGAGAAGTGTGGACAGACGGACTGACAGACGGATGGACAGACAGACAGACAGGGTGATTCCTATATACCCCCCCAGAACTTTGTTTGCGGGGGGTATAAAAATTTTAAAATCCATGTAAGAATTTTGGCTTTTTAAGACGTCAATATTTTGGTAGGAAACAGTTCTCTCTAGAATTTCATTTAATTTTACAGTAGCTGTGTAAATGCCTAAAAATTTATGATGATATGATTGTAAGTTGATAAAATTTTGCACATTGTCTAATTCATGTACTGTAAATGTACTATTGTTCGTGGGGATCCAATTTTCTTGGATTTCGTGGTTTGCTCAAATCACAAAATTATGTTCCCAACGAAAGGCATTTTCCCTTTAAGCCTTAACGCATAGAATTCAAAACCATGAATTTAAGTACCCTTGAAATAGTGATATTTATGTAAACCACAAAAAATTGATGTCCATGAATAGAAGTGCTTCTACAGTATTTAAAGTGACCTATGATCAAGAAAATGGGTCAAAGACTCAAATGGCCGGGTTGCGTTAAGTGCTTTTAGCTATCAAGTGTTGCTTTATAGGTTCCCTAAAGGGTCTGTGTATAGAGTATGTTGAAAATATAAATAGAAATTGACTAAGCTAGAAGGTCTGGAAAAATATGAAAAAATATTGGAAATAATTCCATAAAGTCAGGTGCACATCTTCAAAATGTAAAGAAACCTTCTGTGAACTTTCAAAGGTCAGAGTTGAAAACTGTAGGTTGAGTTGATTTCACAAAATAGGTACCCTTTGTTGAAAATGCTGATAAAAATGACTAAGTTCCAAAGTCTGTAAAAATAGGAAAAATTTTCAAAATAATTCCAAAAAGGGAGGTGCACATCTATAAAATATATAGAAACATTTTGTGAAGTTTCAAAAATGAAGGTTGAAAACTGTAGGAGGAGTTGATTTCACAAAATAGGTACCCTCTGTTGAATCAAAGCATGGAATGCTGTTAAGGCAGGTTCCAGGGTATTCCAGAAGTTCTGTAATTTTTACTTTTTTGCTGAAATCTTGACATTTAATTTTTTCAAGAATTAAAATCCGAAATTTTCCTTCCCGGTTTAGGTTGTCTTTTCAGTTTTTATATGGGTTGCTGGCAATTTATTTAAAACTCTATTTATTTACATTTCATTGTCTTGCTCCTCTTTGTTGGTATACGTACATGTAAGTATTCCAAAGTACAAGCCCGAGTACAAGTGTGACACTCGGTGGCTTAATTAATGTTGATATTTCCAATTTTGTCACTTCCTCTGTCAAGTCATCTAGTTCTTAAGTTTCATTATTTTTGCATATGATTAAATAGCTGCGGAACCGTAGCTCTATAGGTCCTTTTATTTTTTTCTGATTTGGCGGTCCGCAACTATCAGAAAATCAGCACATGGACCATAAGAGCTACGGTTCCGCAGCTAATGATTAAATAACTCAATAACGAAGTCACTGTAAATTTACTATCTACATATGGGCATTTCGACAACTTATGTCTCATCAGTGCAGGCTACTGAGAACGGTAGGTTGTGCTCAGCTACAAATAACAAAACACCGAAGTTACTGTGAATAATGTAAACAGAATTTCAGCATTTTGAGTCCGAAGTCAAGCACTACGTTTGTGTCCCTCTGTTTCTCTATGGCGAACAATGTCAATTCATCCTCCGTGCATAAAGGCAAAGGTTATGCCACACAACAGAAACACTGCGTGTATATATTTATCACTCTTGCTCAAAAAGTCCATCTCTTTTATCCATTTATTTTGGAATTTTGAATTGTATCTACCCTTTTCGCGGAGGCGACGCCATTTTGTCGTTAATACACAGCTGATTCGTGTTCTCGCGTAATCTCGTTAGGCGGAATGTGAATGGAACAGCCTTTGTTTACCTCGCAGGGTGTGATTGGAACAGCCAATATTTACTTCCGGTGTAACGGAAAAATATTTTTGAGAGAAAATTTTAATATC
>MJUU01014414.1:145547-170687 GCA_002080025.1 Modiolus philippinarum | reverse complement strand
AAAAAAAAAAATTCCATCAAAATCCGATGAAAAATAAAAATTTAGGTAATCTGCAAATTTGCAGTTTTGGCCCCTTTGAACCCTTATAGCTCGGAAACGGTAAGAGCTACACTAAATCCGTTGACATACTACTGAAAGCTTATATCAAGAGGAATCCAAAGAAAAAAATCCCATCGAAATGCGATGAAAAATAAAAATTTTAGGTAATCTGCAAATTTGCAATTTTGGCCCCGTTCAGCCCTATATAGCTCGGAAACAGTAAGAGCTACACTAAATCCGGTCGCATACTACCGAAAGCTTATATTAAGAGGAATCCAAAGAAAAAAATCCCATCGAAATCCGATGAAAAATAAAAATTTTAGGCAATCTGCAAATTTGCAATTTTAGCCCCATTCTGCCCCTCATAGCTCGGAAAGGAAACAAGTTAACAAAAATCTAATAATTGAGCACTGCATTAATTTTTCATAAGGAATCCATTGAAAAAAACTGCATCAAAATCGGACTTAAAATTAAAAAAAAAATTTTTTTGGATTCCCCCTGTTAGGGCCCCATTTATCTCATGAACGGTACGTGCGATGTGAAATCTGTTTACATTCTACTGATTGGAAATTTAATAAGGAGCACACTGAAAGAAACCCCATAAAAATCTGATAAATAATAAATATTCTACAACCATATATATGAGAACACCCAATTTGGCCCTTTTTTCAGAAACGGGAGGGGCTACAATACCAAAAAGCAATCCCAGTCTTCACTTTGTGCCAAGGAACATTGCTTTAAAATTTCATAAAGATTCGTCAACCAGAACTTAAGTTATCGCACGGAAACGAAGTGTCTACAGACGCCGATGCCGCCGACGCCACCGACGACGACGACGACTACGCCGCCAGTATCATACCATTATACGACCTCAAAAATTTTTTTGCGGTCGTATAACTAGAAAGCTCATAAATGCTGATATTTTTTAAAATGTCAAAAATCAATTTCTAATAAATGACAAGCAAATACATTGGCCTTATCTGATAAAATATCTTTCTCCCTTACAATTATCAATTCTTTAAATACTTTACCTTTTGGATTTAATATTGCACATGCCATATTATGATGAGCAAGAGCTTTGAAATATTCATGTTTGACTTGTGTCATTGAGATCCATGAATAAGGTATGTAATCCTTCACCGGGTCTGATGACATCAGTAGTGCTGTTTCCTCGTAATAACCCGATACCTAGAAAGAATTATGTCCCTTACATAATAAAAACTTTACATATGCCATATCATTTACATTTATCATGACAATGTTTTTCTTCCAATGGAGAGTTTGTTCTTGACCCTTATTGTTCTTATTTACCATCTCTGTGCTGATTTTTACAAGATATTTTATTATTGATATGAACACTGCATTTCCCTTGAATTCTAAACAGTTTAGGAATATTACTGAATTGATGAAATTGAAATCCTTAAATTGTCAGAAAAATTTATTCACCATTTTAGACTTATTGAAGTGCCACCAAGTGCTTGCTCATGTAATGCTGGTCTTGCTTTTTGTCTGAAGGCTGTTAAGTAACCCATTTTCAATACTATTTGAAGGAAGTATTATTCATTTGTTGATTCACTGAGATTTACTCCATTTCTAATTCCACTTCTAGAGAATTTTTTTCTTATTTCCTACCAGTTACCCTGTTTCATAGTTATTACTTTATTACAGATTATTATTAATACCAATTTATTTTTGGTTGAACATTATTCAACTAAGGATGGACTTCTCTTATTGCACAGACATCGAAAAACAATGAAACTTGTGACCAGGTCACAAAAAATACACCCTGCATCACACATCAATCACACATCAATCCAAATCATCTCTCATTTGTTATGCTCAAACATGTATTTCCTTCAAATGTATGTATTTACATAGGTAGCATGTGAGTTTCAATGAAATCTCGATAAAAACTTGCAAGAGAAGTCTTTACAAAGACAATAGACAGCCAGGATCCTTCCTGCATACCCTTTATATTCATTCTAGTGGTATAATTAAATGACATACCACCATAGCCTCCTGTGCAGCTTTTATATAAGCCACCATTTCATCTTTGAACTCTTTTAACACAAATTTTTCATACACACATTCTTGAGCTTGACTCTACAACAGAAAGGAAGAATAATATCAGTAAATTTAGTAACACATACAATTAATAACTTTGATATAAGTTGCTATCATGATTTCTCTTATGATGCACGATTATTATCTATTCCTTGCATGGATAGTTATTTGTGGTACACAACAAGACTTTGAAGCTGGAGTTAGATATGAAAATGTTAAATAGCTTTTACAGGAATTTCATTGGTCCAGCGCCAAGAAATAACACATCATGCGTGATGTGCTATTATTTTTTTTTATGTTTCTATTGGACAACTTTGAAATCTCGTTGGCCGTGATTAACGTTACCTAGCAACTGTGTTGTTATTAGAAACAAAAACAGCAGTTCGGCACTAAATATTATGAAATTCATAAGAGAAATAGTTTTAACAACTCGAAAGAGATGTATATCGCTGGATATCAATTCTCCTTATGTAATTTCAAATATAATAAACTCGCCAAAGGCTTGTTTGTCATATTTTGAAATTACATAACTCTAGTTGATATCCATCAATATACTATTCTTTCTGGTTATGAAAACTATAATTATTTACCACAAGAATGTATATATTTTTGAGGGTTGATAAATCATGATGGAGAATTATAACAAAGTCAGTAATTAATTTATAATATGAATAAACTTGTTTTACATTAGGCACTCTAAACATCTTCAGTACCACAATATTAATACTTGAAATGTGCAAAATTCTCAAAATCTGACAAAATCAACAACAGCAGTGGAATTAAATTGGTGGCGTAATTAAGAATTGACAGTTCAAAATTTTATTGAGCAATTGAAATGAAACAAACTATCAGAATTAGTTGATATGTCATTGTGTCATTCTACTTTAGTTTTCTTTGGTTGGGGTAAAACCATGTACTATTACATTCTGCTTGATTGCTGTTGGTCTATTTATATAATGTAATCACAGAAGCAGAAAGATGTAGCAAATTTATTACTATCACTGAAAGTGACTTTAGGGCAAATCAGAAAACATAAATAAAGGGTTATGCAGAGTGCAGCATGATACAACCACAGTATGTCGACCGCTGAAATTTGAACAAGTGTAATTTTGAGCGAATGTGGACACAGTAAAAAGCTTGATACAGTAATTAGCTGGACACAAAATAGTGAAAATAAAGCTTACAATGAGAATAATCCAAAGAAAAAATCCCATCAAAATCTGATGAAACCGTAAGACCTACACAAAATCTGTTGACATGTAACTGAAAGCTTGCAATGAGAGGAATCCAAAGAAAAAAATCCCATCAAAATCTGATGAAAAATTAAGATTTCACATATTTCTAAAAATTACAATTTTGGCCACTTTGATCTCTAATAGCCCAGAAAAGGTAAGAGTTACCTCAAATCTGTTGGCATCACTTAAAGCTTTCAACATTAGGAAAAATCTCATTAAAATCTGATGTAAAATAAAGATTTCACATATTTCTAAAAATTGCAATTCTGGCCCCTTTGACCCCTTATAGTTCAGAAACTGTAAGAGCTACTCCAAATCTGTTGACATACTACTGAAAGCCTACAATGCGTTGAATTTAAAGAAAAAAATCCCATTGAAATCAGATGAAAAATAGAAATTTTAGGTAATCCGCATGTTTTCAATTTTGGTCCTGTTGGGCCCCTCATAGAAACAAGTTATTAAAAATCTGATGGTGCAAAGCGGGTTAAATTTCATAAGGAATCCAATGCAAAAAACTGCATCAAAATCGGACTAAAAATTTAAAACAAGAGGCTCTCAAGAGCCTGTATCGCTCACCTGGGTCCTGCAGCACTATAATTCCCAATTGATGGTCCATCTTTGGTGGTGTATGTACATAAAAATCAGAAACTTTTTTATAAAATTTAATTACAATTGTTCAAGCAGTTTCAGAGAAGATTTTTGAATGCAGTTTCCAAACTTAAGGGACCTATGTTAATCTACGTTCCATGCTGGCAGCTATTTAACATAAAACTTTGAAGAGGGTCACATAAGTACTATCATATCAAAATTCTACTGAAATTGTTCAAGCAGTTTCAGAGGAGAAGATGTTTTTATGCATTTCCCACTGCTACTGGAGGCCATGTCCGAAGACAGATCAGCACCAAAGTAACAAGCTTGGTCAAAATCTCACAAGTTTCATTTATGCAATGTTTAAATTGAATCCATTCAATGGGTTAATGATATCTTTGTATGCATTTCCCCTTTGGGTCCAATTTATTGCTTGCAGCCATGTTGTATGATGGATCAGAACTGAAGTAACAACACTTGGTCAGCTTCTCATAACCAAAGTTTGGATTAAATCTATTAAGCAGTTCTCTAGAAGAAGATCTTTTGTTAAATTAAGTTCACAGCTGGTGACACTTGGTCAGCACCTGACAGGGATCATTCATGTCATGTTTGATTTAAATCCATTCAGCAGTTCTCTAGAAGATCTTTGTGTGCATTTCCCATAGGGTCCAATGCTGTCGGTCATGTAAGATGACAGATTGGCACCAAAGTAATAACACTTGGTCAGCATCTCATAAACATCATTCATGGAAAGTTTGGTTCAAATCCATTCAGTGGTTCTAAAGTAGAATTTCTTTGTATGCATTTTCCCATAGGGTCCAATGTTAAAAATAAGATCCCCGCTGGCGGCCATGTTGGATGATGGATCGGCACCAAAATTACAAAACTTGGTCATCACCTCATAAGCATCATTCATGCCCAGTTTGGTTCAAATCAATTCAGTGGTTCTCAAGAAGAAGTTCTTTGTATGAATTTTCCCATTAGGTCAAATGGTAAACTAAGTTCCCTGCTGGCGGCCATCTTGGAAGTGGTCGGAAAACTTGAATGTGTTCAATAAAATATAGTCCTTAACATGCTGAACATTTTTGCAATTTAAACTTGACCTCTATCTCAAAGCGTTTTTGCAATATAGGACAAAAAGTATAAAATCACGAAAAATTTGACCAATAAAGGACCACAACTCATACATAGGTACTTGGATTTTCTTCAAAATATCCATGTGGGTATATCTTAAAATGCTGAACATTTTTTCAATTTAAACTTAACCTCTATCTGTTATAGTTTTTTTAATAAAAAATAAAAAACATCAAAATTTTGAAAATTTTACGGAAAAAAGGGCAATAACTCTTAGACGGGTCATCAGATTTTCTTCAAAATTTCAGCATGGGTAGATCTTCTCATGCTGATCAATTTTACACCTGTCAGATTTCTGATATCTGTAACGGTTTTTGAGTTATTTGCCAAAAACTGTAATTTACCCCTATGTTCTATTTTTAGTAACAGCAGCCATGTTGTTTGATCTAAGACATACAAAATAACAAATTTGAAACTAGATACCCTAGTGGTGATTCAGTTAAAGTTTGGTTCCATTTGACCCAGTGGTTTCAGAGGAGAAGATTTTTGAAAGTGAGCTAACGACGGACGGACGACGGATGGACGACGGACGCCAAGTGATGGCAATAGCTGACCCTGGCATAGCCAGGTGAGCTAAAAATAAAATTTTTGAAATTCGCCCCTTTTGGGCCCCATTTATCTCATGACGGTACATGCCACATGAAATGTGTTGCATACTCCAGATTGGAAACTTTCTAAGGAGTACATTGAAAGAAACCCCACCAAAATCCGATAAATTATAAAGATTCTACAGTAAAATATGTGAAAACACCCAATTTAACCCCTTTTGACCCCTTTTTCTAAAACAGGTGGAGCCAGGAACATAACATTATAACCCGGGCTTAAACATGTGCTAAGAAACATCATACTAAAATTTGAAAATGATCTGTTAGCTGGAACCATAGTTATGCTGTCCCCAGACATGAAAATACCCAATTTTACCCCTTTTTGGCCCCTTTATCTGAAACGGGTGGGGCCATGAACCCGAAATTAAAACCTGGGCTTAAGCCTATACCAAGAAACCTCATACTAAAATTTGAAAATGATCCATCCACTAGAAACAAAGTTATGCTGGCCACAGACGCCGATGTCGATGCAGATGCTGATGACTTCGCCATAACATAATAGGGCCGCAAAATTTTTGCAGTCATATAAAAATCTATTCATGTAATAAAACAACTTAATAAACCTTGATTTGTTTAAAATCATTTGAGCTATGTTAGTTTCATGATCATGAATTGTCCTTGTCAATATCTATTAATGTGAAACTGGAAAATCTTTTAAAATCCAGACTCACAAATTTGTGTTATCCAGTCAAAATAACATTTACACACGAAACTGAATAATAGAATGTTGACACATACATTAAGGCTCTTTGTCATTAATCATAAAACGACATCGTTTATTCATTTTTTTTTTTTTTGCAAAGGATGCAAATTTATAAGAAGGGTATACCGTATAAGTGGTTTTTTTTTTGCGGGACGCAAAATTCGCGATTTCTTTCAAATTGGTGGACTATATTTTCGCGGGACTCAAATTTTCGCGATTGCTTATCATTTACTATATAAAGTCTCATATAAATTATATTTCGCGGTATTCAATTTTCGCGACTTCAGAATGGTCGCGAATAAAGCGAAAATTAGGTCCTCACGAAAATAACTACTTATACCATATTTCAATCTGCAACTGGCATTTTAATATTTTTTTTTCATTAATTAAAATATTAATCAAAGAAAATTTCAAAGATCCTGCGCACCAGTCTAAAGAAATCCAAAGCCATGAGCCTTGGTTAACTTCTTTGTTTGTTCTTAAACCAACTGTTCATGTAAGTTAATTTGACGAGCAGGAGAAAAGTTTCAAATATATTAGGGGAACCTGAAATACACCTTCAGCTTGGGTCTGTGCAGGCCGTGTAGTGACTTCATATAGTATTTGTATATTTGTATAGAATTTTCCTTTAGTCATTATCACACTTGTCAATGATAACTGATCAGAAACTAATTTAACAGTAACTGTACTTGTTATTTGGTATATCATAATTACAGTACATTCAACAGTTAAGGACATACCATCATAAGTTGTATTAACATTGTAAGGGTTTCTGGTTGCATATCCATACTTGGTGCATTAGTGAAATGGTTATGTAAGTATCGTAACGTCCCTGCTGCCAACTGAAAACTCTTCACTGCTGAATCAATACCAGTCATTTTTGTTCTATCCTGACAACAGAAGTAAATAAAACACAAAATAACTTGATAATCATTCCAATAATTTTTTTTATTTGAACATTACAACTAGAATGTAAAGTTTATATGCTAATGATGATATGTCCTTGTAGCTGTAAGTCTCTGTTAATATCATTTTGACCATTAGGCCACATCAAATTAAAATATAGATTCTCATCCCCACCCGCCCCATTTTTCTAAGCTCAATTTTTTTTTTTCAATTATTCAGAAATTTTCTTTAAATTCCTATCAATTCTAGTGAAAACCAGTAAACCAGAGGCTCCCTGGAGCCTATATCGCTCACCTGGCTTTCAGTTGCCACAATCAAGCTAACATTGTAAATTATACAGTTGAACTTCAGTCTCTCAAACTTTGGTAGAGCAAACACCACCATTAACTTGGACTCTATTTTAAGTCTGATCATGTTTTACTGTACTTCTTTGTTGGGCTTTTTGACAAACTGTCTTGCTAAGGACCACTTTCGACACCAGTTTTGAAGTCTAGACATCATTTGGTAGATGGCAGTCAACAACAAATATCTTTAAGTTACGACATCAATATCTATTTGGAAACCAAATTTCATTGAAATCGGACAATGTTGAATTTTTCCACCTTTTTTGCAGCCATTTTGAAAATGGCAGTCAACAAACAATTTTCATTACCGGTTTTGCAGTAGTGACATCAATATCCACAATGAAACCAAATTTCATTGAGATCAGACAATGTTGATTTGGCAGCCATTTTGAAAATGGCGGTCAACGAACATTTTTAACATCAGTTTTAAAGTTGTTACATCAATACCTTTTTGGAAACCAAATTTCTTTGAAATTGGACAATGTTGAATTTTCCCGCCTTTTTGGCGGCCATTATGAAAATGGCAGTCAACAAACAATTTTCAACACCGGTATTGCAGTAGCAACATCAATATCCACTTGGAAACCAAATTTCATTGAAATCAGACAATGTTGAAATTTCCCGCCTTTTTTGGTGGCCATTTTGAAAATGGCGGTCAACGAAAAAATTTTAACATCGGTTTTGAAGTTGCTGCATCAATACCTTTTTGGAAACCAAATTTCATTGAAATTGGACAATGTTGAATTTGCCCGCCTTTTTGGCGCCCATTTTGAAAATGGTGGTCAACGAAAAATGTTCAACACCGGTTTAGAAGTCGCAACATCAATATCTATTTGGAAACCAAATTTCATTGAAATCGGACAATGCTGAATTTTCCCTCCTTTTTTGGCAGCCATATTGAAAATGGCGGTCAACCAATAATTTTCAACATCAGTTTTGAAGTCGCCACAGCATTGCAAACATTTTATCAATTGACACTTAACCTTTATCTCCTATAGTTTTGGAAATAAAAGATGAAAAATATGAAATTTTGAAAATTCGTGAAAAAGGGCAATAACTCCTACAAGGGTTTTTGGATTATCTTCAAAATTTCAGGGTGGGTAGATCTTGACATGCTGATCACTTTTGCACGTTGTCAGATTTTTGATATCTGTAATGGTTTTTGAGTTATTTGCAAAAAACAGCAATTTACCCCCTATGTTCTATTTTTAGTAACAGCAGCCATGTTGTTTGGTCGTCGGACTAATCGAACACAATTTTTAAACTGCATACCCTGGTGATGCTTCAGGCCAAGTTTGGTTACAATTGGCTCAGCAGTTTCAGAGGAGTAGATTTTTGAAATTGTTGACGGACGACAGACGACGGACGCAAATTGATGGCAAAAACTCACATGGCCTTTTAGGCCAGGTGAGCTAAAAAGATGTAGACTCAAATCTGTTTCCTGTTGCAAATCTGTGTCCTTTCGCTAATCTGTGTCCAATATTCATGTCACAATACCTGAGTTTTCAAAGTATATCCCATGACGTCACCATACACAAATCTGTGTCCGTTTGAAAAATCTCAAATCTATGTCCCATTTTAAAAGATGTATTCGTGGTAATATTTTTTCATTTTTATATCATTTAGGTTAAATCAAAAATATAGAATTATAAGAAACTTCTTCATTTCAAATCTTTTGTCCATCACATATTCTTTCACAGGGGCAAATTAAGGCATTGAAACTATTTGTATTTAAATATGACTAGCGAAAAAAACGTTTCGCTATTTATTATTTCTCCAATATCAACAATGCCCAACTATTTTTACTTTTTTTCTTTGTAATCACCACTAGAAACCCCGTGAAAGCCAATTTTACAGAGTAATGAAATCCTGTGACTTCTTTTTTTTTTAATTTGTGAAATGAATTTCACTTGAATTTTCTGGAACCCATAAAAATGCTGTAAAAAATACCCCATATTTTTATTGCGGATAATCCAGCTAATTAGTCTCTGATAACTCCAATTGCTTTTTTCCATGTTATTTACTAGCACTGAACATCATAGGATATGAGTAGCAAAAAAATTTACTGGAATTACCTCTTACTCAAAAATTATGTGAACTATTAAACTATAGGAAACCTAGTAAAAATCCTGTGAAAAATAAATCAATATAAAAACCGAACTTTTCTAATGGTTACAGCATTTGCTTACGAATCTAGTGGTTGCCAGTTTGATCCTTGTCGAGGAAGTAAATTAGTTGCGAACGGTTTGTGGGCCATACTGTTAAATATTTACTTCGTGTTAACTGTTTCGGGGAAAACGCTGTTTGCTGTACGTGTTAATCATAAATATTTTGGGACCTGTTTTGTGGCTGTCATAATTTATTAACTCTGTGTATATAAATACACAGTTCATGGCCTGAACTGAAATGATAATTAAGAGAAAATAGCCCATTTTCACAAAGTTTTGAAGAGTTTATCTTGCAGCACATTGTTTTACTACACTTTCCGTAATATTTCTGCGTAAATATAATCCTTCGATTTTAAAATAAATTTGTTTTACTTTAAAAAAATCAAACAAATGTGTTCCAATAATGAAAATTTCTTAAAATTAAGTAATATTTGCCCTTTGTTTAAATCTGAATATGTTTTACCCTGATATGCTATTAGTTTTTAGCTTGAAAGGCCGAAAAAAGATGAAGGACATGTGTCTGTGACAAGGACTTTGCAGGGCAAAGGACACAGATTAGCTTGGAAAAGAACCATCACATATTTTTTAGGTCTGTGACGTCAGTTTTGGACACAGATTTGCAGACGGACACAGATTTGTGACAGGACATAGATTTGAGTCTTACAAATATAAAATAAAACAAAGATTTTTTTTATAGGTGGATGAGAATCTACAAATTAACTTGATAGGGCCTTAAAGCAAGCAAAATATTCACACAATATATCCCACCAATACACACAAATTTTCATGGTATTTTATAAACAAGTTTTTTGAGACATGTGTACTTATTTACTCTTGGTAGACATACATACATGTATTATTCCCATTTTCTCTTAATGACTCATTACAGCTCCCAAACTCCCTAGGTTTGGTTTGCCCCACTTCATGTTTATTTCTCAGTAATCATTATGTTGAAACAAGGTGATAAAAGTTTTTTTTACTTTGAATAACACATTTGTACATAGAAATTTAACAGTACATGACTGGATACAAGCAGAAATACATGTACTATAAAATGTGAGTATCCCTATATACCAAAAGTAAATTATACTTACCTGTTTACAGCCAATCTGTGTATATAAAGCACCAATGTTAAATAATACACTGCCTTTCTCAAATCCTATGGTTTTCTGTGTATTGGGAACTCCTGTTAGGGAATCATACCTAAAAAACAAAGAAATATTACTCTTAAATTTTGAGTGTAATGACAATATGTTAATTTTTATTCTAAATTAAAATCTATGTAAAATATGTAGGTATAATTCTTTATATATGTATTCATATGATGGAAACATTGATTATAAATCTGTTATGTTTAAGGGGGTAGACCTGGGGAAGCCTAAAATTTTCCAATCGTTTAATTTTCTTAATATTTTCAGTATTAAAACTACACATGTTCATGTCGACTTTAAGCAATTTTCAACAATTTTTACCGTCCCGTTTTATGTGTAGTGGTCATCAAAGATGCCCTGTTTCCTCATATTATTTGGTACGTTCAAGACATGATTGTGCTGTATAAAATTGGCTCTAATTGAATTTGTATTTGATTTAAAATTATTGCAAATGCAAAATTCTGTAGTTTAGATATGTCTGAAAGTAAGCATGAATAATGATAGTAAATTTTACTAGTTTTAACTGGAATACATGTGTGTTCTGATCTGTTTGACTGAAATTTTTACTCTATTTTGATCACTATTAAACACATCTTGTAAAAAATTCTGTCGTTTAATTTTCATCAAAAACTGAGAACAGAAAAAAACTTGTATATGTAAGATATATTAAAATTTCAGAAAATTCTACCGTCTGATTTTTTCGTAATAAAGAATAAAGTGGGTAAAAATCAATAAAATTGCTGAATCTGTGCTATAAATTACCTCCCTTGCAAGAAATATGACTTTTACATATTTTCATTATCTTTGTATAGCATTGCAAAAATGTAGAGTAAAATGCACTCATTATAAATAACTGGATGTTGGGTGGTAGTTTTCATGACAAAATATATAAAATTTGCTGTGTGGAAAAAATTTTACAATTTAAAAATTTTGATAATACCTATTGTAATGATTCTATTTGTTTGTGTAAGTAATAAAAAAGTGAAAAACAGAGTTATCTCCTCATACCCCAGGAATACCCCTTAAATCAGCATTGAATACAGCTACTTCTATCCTTTAATTGTGCATGAAGTTTCAGTTTTCCATCATTACAAAGGTATTTTTCCTAACTTTATGCTTTGAGGAAAAGATTTCTGGAATTATGACACTAATAATATTGTAGAATAGAAGTGTTAAGTACTTAAATACATAACACCTAAATAGACTTCAGTCAATCAGCAATTTTAAATTTTTGCTTGATATACTGGGGTGGATACAGTTGGTTTATTCAACACCACAACAGGATTTTCAGTTGTCAATTGGGTCTAGTTAGGCCATTCTAAATTAAAGAAAGTATGTTTCACTGTACTTTTACACATGATATACAATGCAAAGCAAAACTATATTACTTAATCTTAACACTTAAATTGTTAAGAATAAAACATCAACAATAAATTAAAATTAATAATAAATTTAAATTTATAACATAACCTTTTATTATGAAAAAAACTTCATTAAGTAATCAAAATCTCAACAACTCAACAATGCATAAACAAACATAGATAATCAATGATTACAAAGTTCACCTTGTTGAGGCATATGGTCACAATAACATTACTTTGTCTTGATGCTGCCTTAACACATCTAAGTTTACATTAACATACAACATACAGTTCATGTATTAAACTGAAACTGAACTGTGATGTAAAACTGAATGTTTAATCACTTAAACAAAAAACAAAATTAGAAAAAAAAATTTACCCAGCCCAAGTCAAATAATCTCCCCTTCCTGGCTTCCAACAATAAACATATTCCTTTATGCACATCTCCATGTAGTGTCCTTCCTTTGCAAAGTTTCATCAAAATTCTTCAGTTGGTGTAAGAAGAGTCTCTATAATAAGAGGTATTCTTGTGCAGAAGGAATCAATGAAAAATCAAAGTCAAATGATCTCCCATTGCTGACTTTTACCGATAATTATATTCCTTCATGCACATTTCAATAGAGTGTCCTTCCTTTGTGTAAAGTTTCATCTAAATCCTTCAAGCGTTTTATAATGAGTTGCGCTTACAAAGTATTCTGTGCAGACGGAATCAATGAAAACTCAAAGTCAAATGACCTCCCTTACATAGTTTCGGACAATAATTATAATCCTTCATGCACATCTCCATATAGTGTACTTCCTTTGTGTAAAGTTTCATCAAAATCCTTCTGGTGGTTTAAGAAAAGTTGTGCTTACAAGGGCCATGTTTGATTATCCTGTTCAGAACATGTTCTGTCTGTTCTATGGAACATTGATAATCAAGTAGCATAGAACAGGAACAGAACATCAAAAATGGCGATCAAAATCTTCATGATCATGATTTTACCCTAACAACCCTGAACTCATTTGAAAATTAAACTATTTTATAACATGTTATACATTATACGTCATTAAATAGATTCTACTTTAAAGTATACACAAAAACATGCTGGAAAAACACATTTAGTTTCTTCTTCGAGCATTGAATACAGGGAAAACAGTCTAAAATTGTGAAAAATGTATTTTTTTAACTTATTACTATTGATCTTTATTGATTTTTTTATTAAACTCAACAGCTGAAACTGGCAGGTGTATACATTTCCACTTATTTGTAGTTTAGATCGGCAGACGTATTTGATAATGACCGTGTTAAACACTTTCCAATGAATCTAACATAAATAATTGTAGACTTTCAATCTTGTGTATGATCAACTTCTTATATATATCGAGATTTGTAACGTTTCATTGTTAAAATAATGCAGTTCATTAAATAAGTTTCCTTTCTTATTGGTTCGTATTTTTCGCCGGCATCTTGAATCCATATACAGTTGGACCATTTATGTGTATGGTCTGCTACGAGCTGGACCATACGTGTATATTTAGACCGTATGAGTACAAAGAAAAAGACATACACTATATTCATTATTCAAACCAAGAAGTAAGTTACAGTTAAAACTGATAGCACTAACTACCACTGAAAACGTATAAATTATTAGGTCTTTATAAAAAAAATAAACTAGATGTTGTCGGAAACGACAGCTATCCCCGCACTCCCTGTTTGACACAGAAAACAGTTGTTTTACACCCTTGGCATATTTTTTTCACTTTATTTTAAATCTACCTATTGATAGTCATTATTGTTACTAAAAGAATTCTAGGATATATGGTTGCTAAGTAGAATTCCAAAAATAAGTGGTCTTTGGGCCTTTCAGGAAATTTACCAAGATTGGAATTAATATTTTTGAAATCCAGTTGATGAAAATGTTTTTCCTAAACTAAATAAACATTTTAAGTATGGTTGCTAAGTAGAATTCCAAAAATAAGTGGTCTTTGAGACTTTCAGGAAATTTACCAAAATTGGAATCAAATATTTTTGAAATCCAATGTATAAAAATGTTCGTCCTAAGCTAAACAAACATTTTAAGTATTGTTGCTAGGTAGAATTCCAAAAAATAAGTGGTCTTTGAGACTTTCAGGAAATTTACCAAAATTGGAACTGCCTTTCAGAATCTTAGTTATCAGAATTTTTGTTTTTTACCAAACACTTGTCAGAATATAAGATTCTTGTTTGCACCAAGACCAATATCAAAAATCCGAAAGCTTATTGCGCATCTACAGACTATATGCAACAATTCTATAACAAAATTAAATCCCTAAATCCAAAAATGTAGGAGGAGTTTGAGTCACAAGAAAAGTGTGACGGACGGACGGACGGACGGACGGACGGACAGACGGAGGGTATAACATTATCCCCGAACTTTCTTCGAAAGTGCGGGGATAATTATTAATATAACTGAAATGAAATTATAGAAGCGGTGAAATAAAAAATAAAACAATTTCATATTTTCACACAAATTTTAAAAGTGATACATAAACTTTGTTTTTACATTAAGAATTTTTGTTCGTGTACAGGATGTATTCCCTTTGGGAACACTGTGTTTTTTTTGCTGTTATATTTATTCAGCTGTTCCTTTTGGAGGTTTTGGAATTTGCATCCTTTTTGGGGTAATTGGGAAAAATGTTGTTGTTCCTTAAAGGTGGTATTCAATAATTATTTTCTCAAGTTTTCAGACAAGAAGACAAGATATTTCATTTATTTTTTTACGAAACACTAAGTTTTTTTTTTATTATTATTTTATCTCAAATAAAGTTCAAATAATAAGTCAATTTTATAAAAGCATCTCCAAACCATCATCATGGTAAATTCTTATTTTTTCTTATTTTCTTTAAAATAACGAGTTGTAGAAAATCTTATTTGTTTTGAAACGGAGCTTAATTCATTAAACAATACTGTAACTGTAAAATAATTTATTGATATAATATCCAAGAATAAGCTAGACTTTGAAATAGCCAGACCATACACGTACAGTCCGACCGTACGCATACGGCCCGACCGTATGGGTATTTAGAAAAAATACTCATACGGTCCAAATATGCGTATGGTCTGGAACATTCCCACTAACTTTGCCCCTTAAATTTGTTTACAAGTATGTAAAATTCAGTTTACCAGTGAAAATGTAATCCATTCATTCTATCAGAAAATCTTCTTTCTATATAAAACAGCTGATTAATGTATTCTGTAAGTAACTCGACACCCTCTTCATTTCTCTGGGGAGTTCTGATTGCCTTTTTAAAAGAAATAGGATTATACTGATTTAAAACTATCTTCAATTCAATTGTTCTATTAATAGTCAATGTGAAAAACTTATAAAGCTTATGTTTTTCTTTATTTTGTGTACACTGTAAACAAAACATTTATTTCATTTGATTTGATCAACAATGTATACAGATATTATCAAAAAAGAAAATGTAGACTGTGTATAAAACTGTAAAAACTCAAACTTTGCATTAAAAAACTTTGAGCATCATGCAACTTTTTTTCAAAATTCACAACAAATAAGTGAATCATTTTGATGTATTTTCCTACAATTAATTTTACCTTTCTAAGGAGTAACAAGTCTTCAATCTCTGCCTCATATAGGTTTCCATCTTCGCTATAATGTTCTAATATAAAATCCTGAAAAATAAAATGTAACAATATACCTATGGGTTGACTTTTTCAAAAGTAACACTTCTATGGATCAAGTGGAAAAAAAAGACCAAACAGACCTTATTTCAACTGTGGCTATCAGTAAACCCAAAATGCACCTGTGCAAAATTAGATAACCAACGCCTGACCGGTGTCATCTCATCTCTAGAGAGAGAACAACACTCGAAAAATTTCCCGCCAAATCTATTCAGAACCTAATCTTCTGTGTTATATATTATTTCATTAGAGAAACATTTTCTACAACTTAAACAATTATGAAATTTTTCAAATCTTGTTAAATAAATTTTCAAATGTTCAAAAACTCGACAAGTATCATTTTCAAACATTTGCAGAATTAATTTAACTCGATGTTAGAAATTTAAAATCAACTTAGTTCTCATTGTAGAAACTATATAGCTTACCATCCATAGATACACTTACGATAGGAAAAAGACAGAGAAAACTGCGGGCATTCTTAACGTTCATCTCAACATTGTTCAATGTTTTAACTGGTTTGGATGAATCAGCATTTCACAACAACTCAATATGTTATGATCCATTATTTTTCCACAGGTAAAATCAACTTAATGAGTGAAAAAACTCATGGCACAGGATTTAGGTACTGTAAATCATCTGTTGAGACAACTGATGTGTCATACAGATCCTATATATATATATATATATGGACGAAATCAATCGTCAGACAATATTTTTATTGCACTGATATTCATTTGGAATACATGTTTAGGATAAATATTTATCAGTTTATAAGTTTAAAACATTTTTTCCAATAAGACATCAGTTGTAAGCAACCAGTTTGGAGAAAATTTATTTTTATTTTATAGCCAAGATGAATAAACATTGAAAAGATATGGAGTAAATGCACATGTCACAAAGTCTGGTAAACAAGCAATGGAACAAGGCTTTTATTGTTATTCTTCTTCTTGAGGTTACCATGAGGCCTTCAACATTGAGCTTTGCTCATACCTCATAGTAAGTTCAAAATGGTCCCTGGTACTGGTTTAAGCCGAATTCATTGCTAGATGTTGAGTTATGCTACATCAATGCTTTAGCACTCATGAATGTGGGATCTTCAACAAAAATAAAACTAGATGTTGTCGGAAATGACAGCTATCCCCGCACTCCCTGTTTGACACAGAAAACAGTTGTTATACACCCTTGGCATAATTTTTTTCATTATCTTTGAAATCTACCTATTGACCTANTTTTTTTGCATATTTATGTTCCTCTTGACTAGACCTATACACCTGCCAAGTATGAAAAGTCTACCTTATATAGTTCAAAAGTTGTAGCCAAGGTTAAAGTTTCGGACGCACAGACAGGACAAAAACAATATGCCCCGATCACTGATCTGGGGGCATAAAAAGCAAGGACTACTGAGAACAAGTTAGGTTTTAGTTGGACTTGTGGCTTCAGAGGAGACAATCTTTGAATACTTTTAAACATTCATTCAACTATATTCCTCCGGATGGCCATCTTTTAAATCTTATATGAAGTAAAAATACAGACCTTAACAGGGACCATCCACTTAGGACTGGTAGCATGGAACAAAATAGCATTTGATCCAAAGAAAAACACATTAATAAGTCTCTGAAAAAAAATAAGCCAATAAGAACTGAACTTAGCCACAATGATCCCTAGAAAAAGAAATCTTGCAGGTTTACATCTCTTCAAGGATGACAACCCCCTCAAAACATAGTTTAACATGGCACCCTATGGAAGGCACATTCAAAAGTCTCCTCTGCAACTTCTAGACCACAGAGAACCAAACTTATACACAAGTTACAACATTGGTATGATCCTTTTTCTTTTCAAAATTGCATATGGCAGACCTGGTGGCTGAGAATTGGGTCCTAGTTTAATATTAGTATGTATTACATAAAGTTCCATTTGTACAGTTGAAACTTGAAACCATTTTAAATACTGGTTAACTTGGTTATCTGTATCAACCAATGGCTAGGTGTCAGAGTAAAGGTATCTTGAGAAGTTGAAATCATCTTGTTCTGTTGCATTTTGGGTGCCAAGTTGTTGTCTGTTGGGGTTTTTAGGTGTCTAGATTTGATAAGGTCTTTAAAATAGCTAAATTCATTGAAGAGACATATGTTGTTGAAATTGTCAATTGGCAATATCAGTATCTATTGCTTGTTTCTTTAAAACTCCTTAAGTTACTATAAGGGTCTGTTTAGTTACTGTAAAGGTCTGTTTAGTTACTGTAAGTGTCTGTTTAGTTACTGTAAAGGTCTGTTTAGTTACTGTAAATGTCTGTTAAGTTACTGTAAGTGTCTATTTACTCACTGTAAGTGTCTGATTTGTTACTGATAGTGTCTGTTTTATTACTACTGTTAGAATCTGTTTAGTTACTGCTAGTACCTGTTAAGTTATTTAAAGTGTCTGTCTAGTTACTGATCATGTCTAATTAGTTACTGTAAGTGTCTGTTTAGTCAATGTAAGTGCCTGTTTAGTAGCTGTTAGGGTCTGTTAAGTTACTGCTAGTACATGTTTACTAAATGATAGTGTCTGTTGAGTTACAGTCATTATCTGTTTAGTTAATGTTACCGGTAGTACATGTTTAGTTACTGTAAGTGTCTGTTTAGTTACTGTCAGTGTCTAATTAGTTTCTAATAGTGTCTGTTTAGTTACTGATAGTGTATGTTTAGTAGTTACTGTAAGTGTCTGTTTAGTTACTGATAGTGACTGTTTAGTAGTTACTGTAACATGTGTAAGTGTCCATTTAGCTTCTGTAAGTATCTGTTTAGTTACTGAAAGTGTATGTTTAGTTACTACTATAAGTGTCTGTTTAGTTGCTGATAGTGTCTGTTTACTTAATGTCAGTGTTTGTGTAGTTACTGTGTCTTTTTATTTTTTGATAGTGTCTGTTTAGTTTATGTAAATGTTTGTCTAGTTTAGTTACTGATAGTGTATGTTTAGTAATTACTGTAAGTGTTTGTTTAGTTACTGATAGTGTCTGTTTAGCTTCTGTAAGTATCTGTTTAGTTACTGAAAGTGTCTGTTTAGTTACTACTACAAGTGTCTGTTTAGTTGCTGATAGTGTCTGTTTACTTAATGTCAGTGTTTGTGTAGTTACTGTAAGTGTCTTTTTAGTTTCTGATACTGTCTGTTTAGTTTATGTTAATGTTTGTCTGGTTTTTATTTACTGATAGTGTATATTTAGTAGTTACTGCAAGTGTCTGCTTAGTTACTGATAGTGTCTGTTTAGTAGTTACTGTGTCTGTTTAGCTTCTGTAAGTATCTGTTTTGTTACTGAAAGTGTTTGTTTAGTTACTACTGTAAGTCAGGGTTGGGGTAATGGTAATGGGTAATCGTAATCGATTGTAATCCATTACAAAATGTTGAGTAATCGAAAGTAAACTGTAATCGATCTGATTTTCGATTACTTGTATTCGTAATTTAATCGATTACAGCTGCTGAAACCCCTGTAATTATCAATTACTTTTCGATTACATTTCGATTACATTTTGATTTAAAGCAATATCTGTATAAATTTTCACTTAAGCTTATGGTATCAGAAATACTTATGTACATCAAGATCTGAGTCCTCTCCAACCATTGAAAAAGTTGAAACTCTTAACATGTTTCACAAAATAAAATATTATGTAGAGTGAAAAATCATTATCATCATGATAAATATATATAGAGTGGAGATGGTACAAGCAATTAAACAACTTGCATGATTATGATGATATTTAAAATTTTAAAGCAAATCATTTTATTTCTCATAACCAGACCTTTTGTTTAAAATTAGCTTCTTACTTTTAATGATTTATGACATGATTTACAATTTAGGCCTTATATTAGGGTGAAATGTACCTGTTAACAACATGTTTATACAAGAATATTACTGTTAATTGCTATTTAACCCAGGGCAGTAATCCTTCATATTTTTATAATTAAACACAAATTTAAGTCTTATGAAAACAATTTATTGATTATCAATTTCATTAATTGAACTTGTTGTAAAATTTTCATATTCTATATCTATGAATTATAATAGAATTTTTTTTTACCAAAAAGGTTTTTATATCCCATTTTCAAAGAAAACATAGAAATGAACAATTATCCCACCAACAAGAATCTGAAAAGAGACTAGAGTAGCCAACAAAATCTTGCCCATTTTATATCAAGAAAATCATCAATATATGGAAAAAAATGAACAGAACCAAAAAGATATTAATGAAGCATTAGTTCACATGATCGCTAGAACTTTCTCGCCTCTTTCCATGGTGGAAAATCCATATTTTAAGAACTTATAAACATCCTTGACCCAAAATATGAAATTCAATCAAGAAAACAATTGTCTACTAAACACTTAAACTGGGCGTACGAGAAGGTTTAACTGGAATTGAGAAACCAACTGAAATCGGTTGACTTAAACAGCCTCAGTGCTAGAGTATTGGAGTTTGAACAGTGACAATTTCCCAATTCTCATTATTAGCAAGACAATTTCTTGCTATTCCAGCCTCATCAGCACCCGTAGAATGGCTATTTAGCATTGCTGGTAAAGTGTTCCATCCTGACAGATTGTACCCTCCGTGATGACACATTTGACAAAACGATGATGATTAAATGTAACAGTGTCGCAGATGCCTAACCTTTCACAAATGTAAGCCTTTAGGTTCAATTTTGACAATTTAATGTAAAAATGTTTATGTATCTCGGTCTTTATAAATATGTTTTGCAATGTACCATACCTTTTTAATGAAATGTAATCGAAAGTAATCAAAAGTAATTGTCGATTACTTTTCCTAAAGTAATCGATTGTAATCAATTACATGTGAAATACATGTGTAATCGATTAATAATCGATTACACTAAAATATGCCAAGTAATCGATTACATTTCAAAGTAATTGTGCCCATCCCTGCTGTAAGTGTCTGTTTAGTTGCTGATAGTGTCTGTTTACTTAATGTCGGTGTTTGTGTAGTTACTGTAAGTGTATTTTTAGTTTCTGATATTGCCTGATTAGTTTATGTTAATGTTTGTTTAGTTACTGATAGTGTCTTTTTAGTTACTGCTAGTGTCTGTTCAGAAGCTACTGAAAGTGTCTGTTTAGTTAACATTAGTGTATGTTTAGTTACTGTTAGTGTCTGTTTAGGAACTGTTGGTTACTGTTAGTGTTTTATAAATTAGTATAAGTGTCTGCTTAGTTACTGTGAGTGTTTGTTTAATTACTGTTGGTTCATGTTAGTGTAAGTATAGTTACTGTTGTGTTTGTTTAGTTACTGAGAGTTTCTGTTTAGTTTCTGATAGTGTCTGTTTAGTTAATGTTAGTGTCTGGTAAGTTTATGTTAGTGTCTGTTTAGTTACTGATGGTGTCTCTGTAACAGCTCTCAAATCTTTGCAAAACAATGCAAATCTTTGTTAGCAGAAAAGTTGCAGGAGTTGCACAAACAAACCATGTACCCTCGATTAGTAATTCATAACCAAAAGATGAAATTCATAACATTAAGAGACTATGTTCAAGTACAATTATCAGTATTTATTAACATACAAAAATTATAAAAGACACATCTTTGATATCTTTTTACAATGATCTGCAAAATTAAAACTTCCTAGTAGTAAAAACTACAGACCTGTTAACCCCTCCAGGCTCATATCAGAATTCCAGCATGCTGTATTAAAGTATCCTTAATCATCCATATTTTGAGAATTTTTTCCCCTATTAACTAGAAAATGTGTCGGTAAGACACGGATGCTCCGCCAATAAATTCAAAGTCATGCCACCATAAATGTAAATTATGGACACCAAATTAATTGTGAAATAGCCAGATCCCCTTTGAATGAATGTTACAGTAAAATATTATGATGCTACAATATATAGTAACTTAGAAATAGACTTAAATGCAAAACTAAACCAAAGTCAATGAAGCATAAAATTTAGGTCAAAGCTACCTTATTGTCAATGATTTGGATAGAACTCATCAAGGCAATTAATTAGATGAAACATCATTGTCCTATAATGTGTATTTATTGATAAATGGACTCTAACGCAAAATTTAACCAAAGTCACTGAAGCGTAAAATGTAGGTCAAAGCCAACTAATTGTCAATTATTTGGGTAGTACACATCACAAGGCAATTAATTAGATGAAACATCATTGTCCTACAATGTGTAGTTGTTGAGAAATGGACCTCAACACAAAACTTACTCAGAGTCACTCATGCATGAAATGTAGGTCAAAGATTAAACTACCTAGTCAACTCTGTAGTACTACAGTACAGAAAGAGACGTGCCATGACAAATCACTTGGAAACACATATATTTTAATCCTTTAGACATTAAATCACAGACATACCATCACCATGATAGACCTTAAAAGCCATAAAACAGAGTGGGGAGGATTAAATTTTATTACCTATTTTACCTGTAATTTCTTTGAAGATTACCTGCTTAATTAGATTTTTACCTGTACAACAGGAAATGTTCCGACAAAACATGTGTTTTATTGCCCCAATAAAAAAATGTTCAAGGTCAAAATTAATCCCCATCACTTTCAAAGACATTCCCACTATCACAGTGATTAGTTATGGTATGTCTCTTTCTGTACTGTATCAAATATCTACCTACTGGCCTACTATTATCTAAACGCAAAACTTATCGGATATACAGACGGAAGGACAGACAAGGGTAACACTATATGCCCCTTCCACATTCGTGGGCGGGGCATAAAAAACATAGGTAATCAACGATTACAGAGTTTGCCTCATTATAGCACATTGTCACAGTAACAAAATTTTGCCTGGATATTGACCTACTATCAGAGTTGCATGCATCAGCAAGGTAACATGATCCTATCATGTAAAGAGACTGAGATCTAGTTTGTCCCAAAACCCGAATGTAAATCGCTCGTGCCTAAAATATAAGTCAAAAATGCCTACTTTTGCCTGGATGCTGATGTACCACCAGAGATGCATGCTTATGCAAGGTTACATTATCCTACCATGTATAGTGACTGAGATCTAAACTCATCTAAAAACTTGAATGTAAATTAATCAAGTGTAAAATATAGGTCAAAGTGACCTAATTTTGCCTGGATGCTGACCCACCATCAGAGCTGCATGCATACTGTGGAAGCACTTTTATTCATGGACATCAATTTTCGTGGTTTTCATAAGATCACTATTTTGTGGGTACTTAAATTCATGGTTTTTGACTCTATGAAATAAAGGGCTACACCAAGCGCAGCATGCTGACCACTGAAATTTGAACAAGTGTAAACTAAAATAAATGTGGACACAGTAATTTGCTGGACACAATTAGGACCTTGATACATAAATTAACTGGACACAAACTCTTGAAAATAAAAATTAGCCCTTTTAATCCCTTATTACTAGGATATCATAAGAGCTAAGAAATTCTGTTGACTACCAATTAAAATCTTACATCAAGAGAAATCCAAAGAAAAAACTCAAGGTGAAATCCAATGAAAAATAAAGATTTTACATATTTTGAAATATTAGAATTTGGCCCCTTGACTCATTATAAATGAAACTAAATTAGAAGAGCAATGCAAAATATACTGCCATATTACTGAAAGCTTAAGATGAGAATAATCCAAAGATAAAAATCCCAACAAAATCTAATGAAAAAATAAATATTGCACATATTTCTAATGTTTGCAATTTTGTCTCCTTTGACCCTTTATAGCTCGGAAACAGTAAGAGCTACGTCAAATTCATTGACACCTCTGAAAGCTTTCTAAGAGAGGAATTTAAAGAAAACTAGAGCTGTCGCCGAATGGCAACCAATCATGTCCCCGCTCATTGAACCCTGAATCAATAGGGAAAGTGCAAATTTAAGCGTGTGTTGACACAGTACAAGTATGGACACAATGATATGCCTCTCCTTTTTCCAAAATACAGTGAAAGGGCCATGGGACGGGAAATTCTGACTGCCACTGGAAAAATAGGGTGAAATCGTCAAGGGCGGGGAATTTAGCCTTGTAGCCGATCACCTACGGACCACCCCAACAGAGCTTGCTACAAGGGTTCTTTAACGTGCAGGAAGCGTGGCGTTTCTNTGACATGAAATCCGTTGACATACTTCCGATTCTAAATTTCCTAAGGATCACACTGAAAGAAACCCCATCAAAATCCGATAAATAATAAATATTCTACAGCCCAATATATGAAAACACCTAATTTGGCCCTTTTTGGCCCTTTTTTAAAAAACGGGCAGGGCCACAATACCCAAAACCAATCCCAACCTTCCTTTTGTGACAAGGAACATTATGTTAAAATTTCATAAGGATGGATCAACTAGAACTGAAGTTATCGCACGGAAACAAAAAGTCTACAGACGCCGACGACGCCGACGCCGACGGCACTTTATTAGATCAAAGGCCTAATTAGTATTACGTTTTACCTGAATGAACAAACACAATACTGGTACAATACTAGAATACAATACAAAATTTATACCAGTATTGTGGACAATACTGGTATATACTAGTATTGTGGGCGCCAAGTTCAATTGATCCACATTCTGTAATGTTGGTTTATGAGAATAAAGAAAGATATAAAAAACACATTTCTTTTATTTTTTGCTCAGAATCTTGTATGGGTGGTACCAAAAATGGGCAAAACAATTGACGTGTCTCTGTTATGATGTAACTTTAAGGTTTTTTATACAGTCATGGGACATGGAATCTAATGAAAAAAATCCCATTGAAATCAGACGAAAAATAAAAATTTTAGGTAATCCGCATGTTTGCAATTTTTGCCCCATTTGGCCCCTCATAGCTTGGAAAAGAAACAAGTTATCAAAAATCTGATGGTGCAGCTCTATGTTACTCTTTCATAAGGAATCCATTGCAAAAAACTGCATCAAAATCGGACTAAAAATAAAAAAATTAAAATTTTTGAAATTCGCCCCTTTTAGGCCCCATTTATCTCGTGAACGGTACATGCCACGTAAAATCCGTTGGCTTACTATTGATTGCAAATTTTCTAAGGAGGACACTGAAAGAAACCCCATCAAAATATAATAAATAATAAAGATTCTACAGTCAGATATGTGAAAACATCAAATATAACCCTTTTTGGCCCCTTTATTAATAAAGGGCTACGCCGAGCGCAGCATGATACGACCGCAGCATGTCGAATACTGAAATTTGAACATGAGTGCAATTCAAATG
>MJUU01014414.1:119006-140854 GCA_002080025.1 Modiolus philippinarum | reverse complement strand
AATTGGATTTCAAAAATATTTGATTCCAATTTTGGTAAATTTCCTGAAAGTCTCAAAGACCACTTATTTTTTGGAATTCTACCTAGCAACCATACTTAAAATGTTTGTGTAGTTTAGGACAAACATTTTCATCAATTGGATTTCAAAAATATTTGATTCCAATTTTGGTAAATTTCCTGAAAGTCTCAAAGACCACTTATTTTTTGGAATTCTACTTAGCAACCATATATCCTAGAATTCTTTTAGTAACAATAATGACTATCAATAGGTAGATTTCAAAGATAATGAAAAAAATTATGCCAGGGGTGTAAAACAACTGTTTTCTGTGTAAAACAGGGAGTGCGGGGATAGCTGTCGTTTCCGACAACATCTAGTTTCTTCTTGGTGTTTTTCAGAAAAATGTTCATGTAGTTCTTGTAGACAATAACTGAAACCCATTTACTTTTTAATTACTATGCAGTTTATTTCTAGCTTTTAATTCTTATGTTGCTTTTGCTATATACCTATGCTTTTTATCAATAGTGCTTTATATACTTAGTGCTGCTTTGCTTTAGGTATTTTTTTTTGTGTGCTTTGACACATAACACTGTATTATCCCCGCACTTTCGAAGAAAGTTCGGGGATAATGTTATACCCTCCGTCTGTCCGTCTGTCCGTCCGTCCGTCACACTTTTTTGTGACTCAAACTCCTCCTACATTTTTGGATTTAGGGATTTAATTTTGTTGTAGAATTGTTGCATATAGTCTGCAGATGCGCAATAAGCTTTCGGATTTTCGATATTGGTCTTGGTGCAAACAAGAGGCCCCATGATGTCAATTTTTACACATGTGGCATGTGACACATACTCCTCCTACATTTTTGGATTTAAAGATGTAATTTTGTTATAGAATTGTTGCATATAGTCTGTAGATGCGCAATAAGCTTTCGGATTTTTGATATTGGTCTTGGTGCAAACAAGAGGCCCCATGATGTCAATTTTAGCAAAGACCCAAAGATGTGGATTAGAAACATGTGGTATGTGACACAAACTCCTCCTACATTTTTGGATTTAGGGATCAAATCTTTATGCAGAATTGTTGCATATAGTCTATAGATTTGCAATAAGCTTTTGGAATTTTGGTTCCGGTTCCAACTTTGGTAAATTTCCTGAAAATGTCAAAGACACATATTTTTTTTTTAATTTTGGCATATTATCTTATATTCTGACAAGTGTTTGGTAAAAAACAAATTTCTGATAACTTAGGATTCTGAAAGGCAGTTCCAATTTTAGTAAATTTCCTGAAAGTCTCAAAGACCACTTATTTTTTGGAATTCTACCTAGCAACCATACTTAAAATGTTTGTGTAGTTTAGGACGATTATTTTCATGAATTGGATTTCAAAAATATTTGATTCCAATTTTGGTAAATTTCCTGAAAGTCTCAAAGACCACTTATTTTTTGGAATTCTACCTAGCAACCATACTAAAATGTTTGTGTATTTTAGGACGATTATTTTCATAAATTGGATTTCAAAAATATTTGATTCCAATTTTGGTTAATTTCCTGAAAGTCTCAAAGACCACTTTTTTTGGGGGGAATTCTACCTAGCAACCATACTTAAATTGTTTATTTAGTTTAGGAAAAACATTTTCATCAACTGGATTTCAAAAATATTGATTCCAATTTTGGTAAATTTCCTGAAAGTCTCAAAGACCACTTATTTTTGGAATTCTACCTAGCAACCATATATCCTAGGATTCTTTTAGTAACAATAATGACTATCAATAGGTAGATTTAAAAAATAATGAAAAAATATGCCAAGGGTGTATAACAACTGTTTTCTGTGTCAAACAGGGAGTGCGGGGATAGCTGTCGTTTCCGACAACATCTAGTTATTGTTTGTTTTTAAATTATCAAGTCAGGTTAATAGCTCTTAAGAGCTCATATTTGCATGTTATTTGTACATATAGATTCCGACTATAAATAAAATTTACTTACTTACTTACTTACTTTACTTATATCGAGCAAGATTTGTTAGGAGTATGACAACTTCCTAAATTATGAGCGATGTTTAAGGGATATGAATTATGAACCTGTTTAATTCTAAGGAAATGTGGAATATTGATACACCTAAATATTTTTATGCAGATGCAGAGGATATCCAAATGTTTCAGACAGATACGGCCACTCTTGGTTACTCTTTGCATACATTTTTAAAATGCAATTCCCCCTCGAGAACATAAACGTTTATGCAAGACGAATTTTGAACATGGATTGACAAATTTAATATTAATTATAAAGTTCAGACAAGTAAATTGAGCAGATCAGAGAAAACAAAACTACCTACAGGCATCGTGTTATCTATATCCACACGCAAATTAACGTACATGAGCATCAAGTGCAAATTTGACATTTCTACCGAAGCAATCAAAGTAATCAAGAATCCTTCACTCAGTCCAACAAATCCCATTTCTGATTATGGTGGAATCACAGCAGAGACATATAGTTACGTCTAGGTACCGGTATGTGTGCCGTTTGTCTCAAAACAAAACATATCGAAAATGTAAACAAACAACATTCTGCCCTGTCTAGCGGCTGATCAAGATTGACTGAATATTTAAACACGTGAAATATTATATTCGGGTTTGTACAGCTGCATGAAGATCAGGCAGTTGATGTATCAAAACATCATGAAAATTTTTAAAATGTGCAACAACTTTCATAAGGAAACCATTTTGACATCTTCGAAGATTATCCTGATATTTTTTTTATTTTTTATATTCCTCTGCGCAAAACAAATAGGCCCTATTTTCGTTTTAATAATGTACTCACTAATCGTTTAATTTCTCAATGAAGGAAATTTAATATGTTTTAATAACAGTGAAGTAGTAATTGAAATTGGTTTGGGTGTATTATAAACGTCTTGTACTGTATACTCAAGCCTATTCGACACCTCCTTTTTAGTTTCAATCCTCCATCACTTTTAAGCCTTTAAGCACCTCGATTCCCACTTTAGCTGTGTTCAAACATTTTTACCATTTTAGGACAATAGTATGTAACGTTCTACCAGATTTATCAGTAACTTTATTATATTATTTACAATTTTATAAAGAGACTTTTTACTTGTTTAAAAGTTTCCCGCTCTGCAACATCTATTTTATTCAATTCAAGCTGAACCAATAGCTAAAGTGTTCATGACAAACACTAACAAGAGGCTCTCAAGAGCCTGTATCGCTCACCTGGACCATGGCTGCCATAGATAAAAGGCATTTCCAATAGGAAAAACGAAAAATAACATTTAGCAGAATACTTTTTTTTTCTAAAATTACAGTATTCTTGTTTGGTTTCCATGGGAACCGAAAGATCCACCATCCATTACAACCCATAACAGAACACCATTCAAAAAAAATTTGGGCAGGGGTTCCCCTTATAATTAAAGTAATACATAGTGCTGAAATTAAAACATGCAGACCACTTTTCAAATAAAAATTCAAAAATTTTGGCAGAGGTTCCCCTTAAAGTCAATAGGGCCAATGTAAAAACTATGTTCCAGATGGGGGCCATCTTGGATGAGGTAAGGACCTACCAGATACATTTTTATGGTAGGACCACCTAAGGACCATTGTGCCTTAGGTTGGTTCTAATTGGACTAGTAGTTTCTGAGAAGAAGATCTTTGAATGTTTAATATTCCATAGGGTCCAATGTTAAAACTATGTTCCCACTGGCAGCCATCTTGGATGAGGTACAGACCTGCCGAATACCTTTTTTGGAAGGGACCATCTAAGGACCATTGTGACTAAGTTTGGTTATAATTGGACTGGTAGTTTCTGAGAAGAAGATCTTTGAATGTCTTTTCCATAGGGTCCAATGTTAAAAACTATGCTCCCAGCTGGCGGCCATCTTGGATTAGGTACGGACCTGTCAGATACCTTTTTGGAAGGGACCATCTAAGGACCATTGTGACTAAGTTTGGTTATAATTGGACTGGTAGTTTCTGAGAAGAAGATCTTTGAATGTCTTTCCCATAGGGTCAAATGTTAAAACTATGTTCCCCGCTGGCGGCCATCTTGGATTAGGTACAGACCTGCCGGATACCTTTTTTGGATGAGACCATCTAAGGACCATTGTGCGAGACCATCTAAGGACCATTGTGACTAGGTTTGGTTATAATTGGACTGGTAGTTTCTGAGAAGAAGATCTTCGAATGTCTTTCCCATAGGGTCCAATGTTAAAACTATGTTCCCCGCTGGCGGCCATCTTGGATTAGGTATGGACCTGCCGGATACCTTTTTTGGATGGGCCATCTAAGGACCATTGTGACTAAGTTTGGTTATAATTGGGCTGGTAGTTTCTGAGAAGAAGATCTTTGAATGTGTTTTGCCATAGGGTCCAATGTTAAAACTATGTTCCCCGCTGGCGGCCATCTTGGATTAGGTACGGACATGCCGGATACAATTTTTAAAGGGGACCACCCAAGGACTATTGTGACCAAGTTTGGTTCCAATTGGCCCAGTGGTTTCAGAGGAGAAGATCTTTGAATGAAAAGTTTACGCTGGACGGACGGACGACGGACAGACAACGGACGCCAAGTGATGGCAAAAGCTCACCCTGGCATAGCCAGGTGAGCTAAAAATGACAAATTTGACCAATTTTGACTACTTTTTCTGTGTAGGAAATATTGAGCACATGCAAGAACCACAAAAATATTTGTATGAGAGGTTCAATTCATTTGTACAAATAAGTTGGTAAATTATCTAATTGGTTCTAAAATGTCCTCGATATTTACGGTTAGGAAAACTGTTCAGAAATCTGCCTAATTCGGTACATTTTTATGAAAATACTCAAAAGTAGCTTTGTCATGACGTCAGAACTATGCATATTGTGACGTCATTGATTCTAACTTTTGTATTTTTTCTACAAATGGAATCTAAGCTTTGAAATGAATAAGGACGAAAATCTTGTGGTGCAACTGAAAAATTTGCTGAAATCATGGGCCAAATCAACCCCTTATCGCACCTTGTCTTTTAGATGGGTGTGGACACAATATAGGTGTGGACACAGCATAAGATGTGGACATAGTATAATGTGTGGACATAATAGGAGTATGGACACAATGATATAATCTTAAAAATAACTTCTTTAAGAGTTTCCATGAAAATATTCGGTCAAAATCAGAAAAAAATTAAATCTACCCAGTCAAAGTTAAATTACCCCCTTCCTGGCTTTCAACAATAAGTATATTCCTTCATGCACATCTCGATATAATGTCCTTCCTCTCTTCAAAGTTTCATAAAAATTCTTCCGTTTGTGTAAGAGGAGTCTCTTTAATACAAGGTATTCTTGTGCAGAAGGAATCAATGGAAAACCGAAGTCTAATTATATCCCCTTCCTGGCTTTCAACAATAATTACATTCACATGCACATCTCCATAGAGTGACATTCCTTTGTACAAAATTTCATCAAAATTCTTCAAGGGATTTAAGAGTTGCGCTTACGAGGTATTCTGTGCAGATGGAATCAATGAAAAGTTGAAGTCAAATTATCTCCCCTTCCTGGCTTCAGACAATAATTATATTCCTACATGCACATCTCCATTTAGTGTCGTAAAGTTTCCATCAAAATCCTTTAAGCGATTTTAGAGTTGCACTTACGACGTATTCTGTGCAGACGGAACTGCATAACTGATTTATATATAGAGCATACATCTCTCTCACAGGGAATCTCTTTACGGATTCCATACTACAAGAGAGCAAATCTCCGGTCTCAAATAAACAATGAAAGGATATGGAGTAAATGTACAAGTTCTTATGCATAACTAAAATAACAAAATTCTGTTCAATTGAAAAGTCACAATTGTTTAGTGCATGATGAAGATGGCAAGTCTTCATATAAAGACTAACACTGAAGTGATACTTAAAAGCAAATACTTAACTTGCACAGGATGCAGTATACTTAATCAATGTAATTTGTTTCATTTCAAAATAATAAAATAAATCTACATTATAGAATTGTAAAAGATGGAGCATACATTCTAAAACCACATTATACAGTAAAAATTCTGACACTATGAAATTGAAGTTATGAAATAGCATAAATGTATTAGCTAATGACCATGTTTTTATAAAGCAACATGTAAAAATGCCTTTGTCTCTTAAAATAATGCATACTGTTAAGTGCAATACATATGTTTTAAGTTTAATAAAGCCAGCCATCATTAATTAAACAACATGTATACAAATTACATAATAATTGTATATCCTGTTACAAGATCTTGTAACATTGTTTGTAATTTCACCTTTATACATGTAGGTATGACTAAGCTAAAAGGTCTACTTCAGTAACTATACTTCATATGGATAAAACACATCCTATTATCTCCTTCCAAAGCTTACTTTGAAAGGTGTGACAAATTAAAATATGTTGTCCTCTTTAAAAACTTACTTGGCACAAATAGGTATTGCTTAATTATAATCTACTGTTTTCATCAGAAAATTGCCCTTAATTGTATAACTAATTGCAAACTGTTGTCCTTACTTTAATAGGTAAAGCCAAATCACAATCTGTTGTTTCCTTCAGACCTAGAGGTATCATTGGTACATTGTTAGAACAGCTGTAAATCAAAATAAATATCATCATTGTATTTTTTCACTGTTATTGGCTTGTCTTCAATCTATTAGTCAATGCTTGCTAGTAATATGCCTACTCTAATGAGCAAGACAAAAAGTTTTATAGATGTTTCCATAACAGTTACTAAAGCTTGTGACAAAAAATTTAAAATGAGTGTCGTTTTCAATGTTAAAAAGCTAATAGAAATCTAAACGAGTAAATGTACATGAGACAAAGTCTCTACAAATACATGGTAGAACCAAGCAAAAAAACAATGATTTTATTGTTCTTCATCTTGAAATCACCATGAGGCCTCCAGCAATGAACTGTGCTAATACCTCATAGTATGTTCAAGACGTCCCCTAGCACTGGTTTGAGCGGAATTCTTTGCTAAATATCGACCAACACTACATCCATGTCTTTTCTGGTCATGAATGCAGGATCATCAATAAACATATATTAAACTGGCAAAGTGTTCTTACAATCACTGTCATCCTTTGCCTGGTGTCTTGAGCTTGTGGATGATCACAACATATAGACAAACACAGGGCACTCATCAAGTCGATTGTAAGAAAACTTGGCAATATAAAATAGTGAGATGTGGGCAGTATAAACAGGTGGTCAAAATAACATTTGGAAATCACAAAAATAAATATAAATGCCAAAATTTGAAAGTATGATAGTATTTCCATATGATATCTACCAGGCATTACCATATCCCTGCATTGCACTGCAGTGGAGATTCAAAAAGTGAAATCTATAAATAGGAGGTAAGACAGAGATGTATGAAATAAGGCATTACAATTCCAAGCTTATGGCAATAAATATTAGATTTGTATTATTCACAATTAATGACAAAAATGTTAGGGATTTCAATTATAGGCATATACAGACCAAAACCTTGTAGCCCCTTCCCTTGGTGGGGTTATGATTAAAAACATGAAAGAGAAAGAATATATCAAGTTTTGTGCACTTAAAAGCAAAGATAATTTTCAGATGCAACCGAAATTACAAATTTTGGATTCAGTTGCTTGTGTGTTTGTGTGGTTTCGCAAAGTCAGTCATCAATGAGTAATACAACTTAAGAAATAACTGATATGTATCAAAATGTTAAAGAATTACTCGAAGAAAATTCAAGTTTTGGACCAACTTGTATCAATCCACGTCTTCCTGTTTCTTTTAGCATCTACATTGGCCATGTAGTCAAAACTTACTTTTCATGTTGATAAATAATTACGGCACTATTAAGGTCAGATAACTCTTCCTTTAACAGCTGAATGTTAGAATTAAAGAAAGATAACTCCACTGCCACAAGTTCTTTGAGTCTTTTATTGCCAGTTGCCCTAGATAAACAAAACAAGAAGTAAATGTTTAAATCAAATTTTCTTTACCGACTTCAGATAAAGAAAATTTAACATCTACAATGTTTTATATTTTATGGTAGATAGCCCATCTGCATTGTATTTCCTAAAAGACAAGTTTTATGTTGGTAATTTCTACAGTGTATTCAAAGCAACCCTGCCACTTTAAGTGCCCCCTCCTAATTTTGTTTGAAAGCCTTAAGGGCCCCCTCAAAATTCCAACTAGAAACAGTGACTTCCATATTTATTTCATATGTTTTCCACCATTGATTTGTTTGTTGTCAATTGCACATGCATATGCATCTGAGTTTCCTGATGCATACAATCTAGTTATCATGTTTTTTGTTTGCATTTTGGTAGAAGCAACTGATCCGCCTTATTCTTTTCTTCTATTTGTCAAAGATTTAGATTTTAGATTGATTACATTGTGTACTGATGGAAGCTTGGAAGAATTTCATAACAAGAGCTTTGTTTTTGTCATACTTAAAAAGCCCCGTGGGCGCTTCATAAAAGAAATAAGGTACCCTTCGCAACAAGTTGTGCAAAGTATAAGTCTAGGGTGGTTCAAAATTTATATTTAAACAATTTGTTAAGTTTGTATTTACAAAATATATCAACAAAAGTATAAACTGAAAACTATCATCATTTTGCAGGTAAAAGCAAGGTCTTTTAATTACCATAATTTTTTTTTTTTTAAAATATGGTGTAAAAGAATTTTTGAAAATCTCAATAAAACATTACTCAAGAAGTAAATAAAATACATAATTTGCTGACAAGAATATTTTATGGGAACAACTGTCACACAATATAATTTTATGCTTTCATAATATTATGATAACACATAAAATATATCTAATAAATTTTGAAACAAATCTTTTATTTTCTTTAATAGATGATTAAATGTAACATATTTATGAAGCATAAAAACTTTGATGTGTTTATGGACCATCAAACATGTTTTTGTTGTTCTTTAGATCAATGAAATGCAGTAAATATTTGAATTCAATACACAACATTCCTCACTAATAGGACTAAAGAAATACACAAAATGATTCAACCAGCCATAGAATATCATTAGATAGAAAACAGGTGACCTTATTTGTACCATAACAATATGTAAATTCTATTGTATTGTATAAGTGAAAGTATTCTCTGACAATAACAGTTTGAAATGTAATATTTCATTCGTATCGTATATATCTTATATTGTATTTCTTCATACCAATAATGATTTGTCAAATTTAAATTGTAATAAACAGATCTAAAATAAATGATGATTTATGATAATTGGATAAAATTCATTAAAATACCTGAACAGATTTTCTGCACCATTTCTCATACGTAGTTCACGATTGATTTGATCATTAAGTTTTGACCTGCGAGATTGTAGTTTTCCTCTGGCTGTGGATATCAATGGATCTGATCCCTGAAATATATAATATTATATTTGATACCTCATTGACTTAGTACCAATAAGTTCAATATGAAAAAGGAGCTTTCATTGACAGATAAGAGTGTCATTTGGTGAATGTATCATAGATTAATTTATTTCAACAAAACACCATATTTTTCAGATACCCTTTACACCCTTTAAAACAAATAAACAAGATACCCTATAACATATGTTTATTATCCCCGCACTTTCGAAGAAAGTTCGGGGATAATGTTATACCTCCGTCTGTCCGTCCGTCCGTCTGTCACACTTTTCTTGTGACTCAAACTCCTCCTACATTTTTGGATTTAGGGATTTAATTTTGATGTAGAATTGTTGCATATAGTCTGTAGATGCACAATAAGCTTTCGGATTTTCGATATTCATCTTGGTGCAAACAAGAAGCCCCATGATGTCAATTTTTACACATGTAGCATGTGACACAAACTCCTTCTACATTTATGGATTTTGTTGTAGAATTGTTGCATAGAGTCTGTAGATGCGGAATAAGCTTTCGGATTTTTGATATTGGTCTTGGTGCAAACAAAAGGCCCCATGATGTAAATTTTAAGAAAGACCAAAAGATGTGGATTTTGACACATATGGCATGTGACGCAAACTCCTCCTACATTTTGGAATTTATCGATTAAATCTTTATGCAGAATTGTTGCGTAAAGTCTATAGATTTGCAATAAGCTTTTGGAATTTTGGTTCCGGTTCCAACTTTGGTAAGTTTCATGAAAACGTCAAAGACACATATTTTTTAAAAATTTTGCCCTATTATCTTATATTCTGACAAGTGTTTGGTAAAAAACAAAATTCTGAAAACTTTGGATTCTGAAAAGCGGTTCCAATTTTGGTACATTTCCTGAAAGTCTCAAAGACCACTTATATTTTGGAATTCTACCTGGCAACCATACTTAAATTGTCTATTTAATTTAGGAAAAACATTTTCATCAAAAAGATTTCAAAAATATTTGATTCCAATTTTGGTAAATTTCCTGAAAGTCTCAAAGACCACTTATTTTTTGGAATTCTACCTAGCAACCATATTTAAATTGTTTGTGCAGTTTATGACAAACATTTTTCATCAATTGGATTTCAAAAATATATGATTCCAATTTTGGTAAATTTCCTGAAAGTCTCAAAGACCGCTTTTTTTTGGAATTCTACCTAGCAACTGTACTTAAAATGTTTGTGCAGTTTAGGACAAACATTCTCATCAATTGGATTTCAAAAATATTTGATTCCAGTTTTGGTAAATTTCCTGAAAGTCTCAAAGACCACTTATTTTTGGAATTCTACCTCGCAACCATACTTAAATTGTTTGTGTGGCTTAGGACAAACATTTTCATCAATTGGATTTCAAAAATATTTGATTCCATTTTTGGTAAATTTCCTGAAAGTCTCAAAGACCGCTGTTTTTTTTTAATTCTACCTAGCAACCATACTTATGTTTGTGTAGTTTAGGACAAACATTTTCATAAATTTGATTTCAAAAATATTTCATTCCAATTTTGGTAAATTTCCTGAAAGTCTCAAAGACCACTTATTTTTTGGAATTTTACCTAGCAACCATGCTAAAATGTTTGTGTAGTTTAGGACAAAAATTTTCATAAATTGGATTTCAAAAATATTTGATTTCAATTTTGTAAATTTCCTGAAAGTCTCAAAAACCAATTATTTTTTGGAATTCTACCTGGCAACCATACTTAAAATATTTGTGTAGTTTAGGATGAACATTTTCATCAATTGGATTTCAAAAATATTTTATTCCAATTTTGGTAAATTTCCTGAAAGTCTCAAAGACCACTTATTTTTTGGAATTCTACCTAGGAACCATACTTAAAATGTTTGTGTAGTTTAGGATGAAAATTTTCATAAATTGGATTTCAAAAATATTTGATTCCAATTTTGGTAAATTTCCTGAAATGCTCAAAGACCACTTATTTTTTGGAATTCTACCTAGCAACCATACTTAAATTGTTTATTTAGTTTAGGAAAAACACTTTCATCAACTGGATTTCAAAAATATTGGTTCCAATCTTGGGAACTTTCCTGAAAGTCTCAAAGACCACTTATTTTTTCAAATTCAACTTAGCAACCATATATCCTAGAATTCTTTTAGTAACAATAATGACTATCAATAGATAGATTTAAAAAATAATGAAAAAAATTATGCCCAGGGTGTAAAACAACTGTTTTCTGTGTCAAACAGGGAGTGCCGGGATAGCTGTCGTTTCCGACAACATCTAGTTATAAGAATAAAAGTAATTTTGGAGGAGTTCATCTACGCATAAACACAGCCAACTGACTCACAAACTGAATCTAGTCAGAAGAACTTTATGTAGAGTTTGTTTTTGTTTTTAGGGGGTGTCAAAAAATAACTTCTTTGTTTTTCATGATGTTGATTTACAACTGGAATAAAAATAAACTCTTACTTGTCATCACATGATAATTTATATTCCTATAAATTCTATGTATTTCCTCATGTACAACCAGTTTAAGTGCTAATTTCTGTTGGTATAAAATCAAATAAAATAATAAACTAGAAGTGTGTTTTTGATACAAAAATGAATATCTCCACCTAACCCTAACCCTAACCCTGTATGTAATGTTCTTGCAGTGTTACACAAGTAAGTTTTATGTTGCCACCAGGTGGCCATGCACTCCAGCTAGACAATATGCACAACTAAAGCATGATGGTCAACAATTCTGTGAAGTTAAATTGAAATCCTTTGAAAGATGTGGGAGAATCAGCGTCCACAAACTTAATGTTGCAAAATTCTAAGTCAAAAAGGGACATAACTCCCACAAAAATTAGCTGATCAATCTGGCGCGATGATATGCACAACTAGGCATGATGGTCAACAATCCTGTGAAGTTTGGTTAAAATCCGATGAAAGATGTAGGAGAATTGGTGTCCACAAACTAAATTTTGCAAAATTCCAAGTCAAAACGGGGCATAACTCCCACAAAAATTAGCCGATCAATCCAGCGAGATGATTTGCACAACTAGGAATGATGGTCAACAATCCTGTAAAGTTTGCTTAAAATCTGATGAAATATGTAGGAGAATTGGTGTCCACAAACTAAATTTGGCAAAATTCTAAGTCAAAAAAGGGCATAACTCCAACAAAAATTAGCCGATCAATCTGGCTAGATAATATGCACAACTAGGCATGATGGTCAACAATCCTGTGAAGTTTGGTTAAAATCCGATGAAAGATGTAGGAGAATGGGCGTCTACAAAGTAAATTTGGCAAAATTCTTAGTCAAAAAGGGGCAAAACTCAAGAAAAAATTAGTCAATCAATCCTGCGAGACGATATGCACAACTATGCATGATAGTCAACAATCCTGTGAAGATTGGTTAAAATCCGCTAAAAGATGTTGAAAAATTGGCGTCAACAAACTTTGTGACAGACGGACGACAGACGGAAAAGACAAAAATAATATGTCTCCGCTTAAGAGGGGAGAGCTCAAGACATAACTAGAGGCCCAGAAGACTGTACACCAGCCCTTCTGTTATAACTGTGGTGATCTGAATTGATCACTGCAGCAATCTCACCCCAGTTAGAACAGTTCTTTAAGTTTTAAAATAAAGATTTTAAATGTGGAAAAATAACAATAATATTATAGGGTTATTGCATGAATATTGGGGAATATGTCCAGAGTAGAATTTTATAATATTCTTCAATATTTATGCAATATATAACCCTTTTATTGTATAGCAAAGCTAAAATTCCTGTTAATGCAGAGCTTTTTGTTGTCAATGATGTCATGAAATTTGCACCAGTGCAATATGGAAATTTATTGCATGCTTACATTTGGTTACTTTCTTAAGGAAATATTATGTTGCTATACAATAAATATTATCATAGTATGAAATATTTAATTAATGACATTATGAGCACAGAAATAATTTTTTAAAATGTATATCGGTTTTCCTTCACTTGATATAACAGCTGGGATGTAAATAAGTTATAACACTCTGACTTGTGTCTGTATAAGCTCAGACCTCCGACTGTTGGGGTGATCTTATACACTGCATCCTCATGTGTTAACTAATATTAATGAAACAATAACTCTATCTAAGTAATGGATGGTGCTAAGACATTCATCAAGAACACAGAGGGCAGTACTGCTTACATGACAAAATGCCTCTAAGCAATGCTACGATACACATGGTAAGAACTAGCTGTGGAATCGTTACTGTTATGGTCTTTGTGCTGAATTTTTAATAGTTGCGGTTCTACCAAATCAACAATATAAAAAGAACCTTATAGAGCTACGATTCTACAGCTAGGCTAGAAACAACCCATAGGGCTGCAGACAATCAAAATATATGATGCTAAACAAGGTTCTGTAGTGGTGACCATTGTGGTATACAAATCAGAACGAATTGAGCAAACTTTGTAAAGGATCTTCCATACATAATTTCAGTACAGCTTTGTTCCATTTACATGTACTGTAGAAGTTTAAGTTTCAGCAATGGAAGATCAAAATTTGTTTGTCCTTTTGGATCCAATGATACTGATAATTATTTTTTTACACTGGTGGCCATGTACAGTGTTAGTGGAAATGTAATATAATCTAAAGATGTATAAATGTAGAAGGCACATCCATTGAACATTAAAATCAGTGATGTGTAACATGTAGTTTCTCAGATATAAATGTTAATGGAAACTTTAACCCAAGTCAGTCAAGTGTAAAATGTAGGTCAAAGTGACCCAATTATCATCTGAAGCTGCAACACTCTCCAAGATGCATCCACTGACCAAAGATGATTGATGTGTCACATGTAGTTTCTCAGATATGAACCTTAACGCAAACTTTAACCTGAGTCATTGAAGCGTAAAATGTAGGTCAAAGTGACCCAATTATAATCCGAAGCATCATCACTCTCTAAGATGCATCCACTGACCAGAGATGATTGATGTGCTACATGTAGTTTCTCAGATATGAACCTTAACGCAATCTTTAACCTGAGTCACTGAAGCGTAAAATGTAGGTCAGGGTGACCCAATTATCATCTGAAGCAGCATCACTCTCCAAGACACATCCACTGACCAAAGATGATTGATGTGCCACATGTAGTTTCTCAGAAATGAACCTTAACACATAAACTTTGGCCCGAGGTGGGACGAACGGACGGACATTTGGATGGACACTCGGACGGACGGACGGGCAAGATGCTTTATCCCACCCCAACTCCGTTGGGTGAGGGGATAATAAGCATTATAGTAATTTTCAAATAATAAAATAGATTTACAATAAATCATCGAAAGCATAATTTTATAAATCGTGGATATTGCAAGAAATTTACCGAATCAAATTATTGTTACAAAAAAAGATTGAAAAGCAATAAAAAAATTACATACATCATGATTTCCTTGATTATTATCACCCATCACTACAAGAAATTTTTAAGTCACATGATATATAATAAACACATATGCAAATTTCAAAAAACAGACAAAAATTTTCTCAGACTAGATAAGACGTTATTTAAAGTGTTACGACCTACTAATACCTGTAAAATTTGAATGTGATGGTGACATGATTGCCTGGGGATGTGGATTATTACATATTACTATCCATTACACATTATGTTGACCCCGAGATCATTAACATTAAAAAACTTATCTTGTAATCTGCAAAAATCTGTATATAGGGTACTAGTATAAATATTATGTACTATTTATCTATTTCAGTATTTGTGACAAGTGTTTGATACATGTAACTAAATGCAGTCTACAATTGTACCATTTCTGAATACCGGTATGCAGGCATAACTTCTTTTCATGTCTCTCTTAATATTTCTCCTTTCATGATCACAAATTTCTTTTTTTTGTTACTTATAATAAGTTAATATTGTCTAATTTTTTACAATTTTTTTACAATATGAAAAAGAAAGGAAATGGGGTAAATGTCAAGGAGACAACATCCCATATCCAGGCCAAAACGACCCAAAACAAAGCATCCAGGGGTCACTGTACGGTCTTCAACACAGTGAGGAACCTCACACAATATAGCAAGCCCTAAATGGCCCAAAAAAGGTAAAAAGTGAATAAATCAATGGAAACAAACCACATCCAATAACCCAAATATCAAGAAACTAAAATTTTATAAGAAGACAAGGACAAGCCAATGACCAACATATTCCTGACTTGGGACAGGTGCAAAAATTGTGGTGGGGTTAAACTCATTTTCTTGGATCCAAACCCTCCCCAATGTGTGGTGAATGGCTAAAAAATAAATACACAAAAAGACTCACAGTAAAAATCAAACTAGAAAAAAGTCCAACTTATCAGGACGAGTACCCTTACAATGAAGTACATAAAACATGAAGATAATACACACAGGTACTGTCCGGACAAATGCTTGCAGTTACTGACAGCTAGCTAAGGACATAATTTCCATTGACTATGATATCAAGCCTTCTTACATATGAAACTTCAATTGAAATATTTCTAAATAGATTTGGTATAACAACATCATCAATTATGAAAGAAGAACATGATATTGTGCAATGCCAAATATTGCCAATATGAAAAATTGTTTAAATTTAGTTACCGGTATGGTGTGAAGCATTTAAGAGATGATAAATATTTTTGCCAACAAAACCAGAAGTAAAGATTTAACAACAATGCTGTATTTATATCCTTTATGAATAAGTTTGTTCAACGGATCAATAAGTTTTGAAGGACAATTTCTGAATTTATGTGCTTTGTAAATGATATTGCCATAGAAGTTTGGATGTGAAATGCCCTGACGTATAAGAGCCCTGCATGTAGAACCAAATTTATTTAATAAGTCAATGTATCTATAATAAAATTTAGAGAATGTTTTTATCAAATATATTAATGTTACAATTTTAAAGAGATTGCCCTTTTGTTACATGATTTCCTAATATTTGATGGAATCAGTCTGCTTTCTTGTCTTGTGCTGGGTCATTTTATTTCCTTACATTTGAGGGAAATGACTCGATCAGAGACCATTCAATTAAACTTTGGTTTCTATTGAGTATCCGGTAAGAAATTTAATTGTAACCAATTGGTCAGCACCTCAAAGAGATATTCATGCTGTGTTTGGTTTTAATCCATTCAGCAGTTAAAATGTTCTCAATAAGAAGATTTTTGTATGCTTTTCCAAAAAGGTCCAATGTTAAATTAAATTATGTTCCCCACTGGCTGCCAACTGGATTAATGGACTGGCAAAGCTTGGTCTTCACAACATACTAGCAAGTCAAAACTTTTGATCAGTCTTCATAAGATATACCCATGTCACATCTGTTTTAATTCTATTGACAGGAATATATAGGAAGAGTTGCTCTTGCAAAGATAGGGTTACAGGTCCTCCTGATTTCTTTTATTTCTAAGTTCAACAGGACACTTGCAGAATGAACTAGATATTGTCGGAAACGACAGCTATCCCCGCACTCCCTGTTTGATACAGAAAACAGTTGTTATACACCCTAGGCATATTTTTTCCATTATTTTTTAAATCTACCTATTGATAGTCATTTTTGTTACTAAAAGAATTCTAGGATATATGGTTGCTAAGTAGAATTCCAAAAAATAAGTGGTCTTTGAGACTTTCAGGAAATTTACCAAGATTGGAATCAATATTTTTGAAATCCAGTTGATGAAAATGTTTTTCCTAAACTAAATAAACAATTTAAGTATGGTTGCTAGGTAGAATTCCAAAAAATAAGTTGTCTTTGAGACTTTCAGGAAATTTACCAAAATTGGAATCAAATATTTTTGAAATCCAATTTATGAAAATGTTCATCCTAAACTACACAAACATTTTAAGTATGGTTGCTAGGTAGAATTCCAAAAAATAAGTGGTCTTTGAGATTTTCAGGAAATTTACCAAAGTTGGAATCAAATATTTTTGAAATCAAATTGATGAAAATCTTCGTCCTAAGCTACACAAACATTTTAAGTATGGTTGCTAGGTAGAATTCCAAAAAATAAGTGGTCTTAGAGACTTTCAGGAAATTTACCAAAATTGGAACCGCCTTTCAGAATCCTAAGTTATCAGAATTTTGTTTTTTACCAAACACTTGTCAGAGTATAAGATAATATGCCAAAATAAAAAAAATATGTGTCTTTGACATTTTCAGGAAATATACCAAAGTTGGAACCGGAACCAAAATTCCCAGAGCTTATTGCAAATCTATAGACTATATGCAACAATTCTGCATAAAGATTTGATCCCTAAATCCAAAAAAGGAGGAGGAGTTTGCGTCACATGCCATATGGGTCTAATCCACATCTTTGGGTCTTTGTTAAAATTGACATCATGGGGCCTCTTGTTGGCACCAAGACCAATATCAAAAATCCGAAAGCTTATTGCACATCTACAGACTATATGCAACAATTCTATAACAAAATTAAATCCCTAAATCCATAAATGTAGGAGGAGTTTGTGTCACATGTCACATGTGTAAAAATTGACATCATGGGGCCTCTTGTTTGCACCAAGACCAATATCGAAAATCTGAAAGCTTATTGCGCATCTGCAGACTATATGCAACAATTCTACAACAAAATTAAATCCCTAAATCCAAAAATGTAGAGAGAATTTGAGTCACAAGAAAAGTGTGACGGACGGACGGACAGACGGAGGGTATAACATTATCCACGAACTTTCTTCGAAAGTGCGGGGATAAAAATCTCCAAATAATATGCACTTTTCCACATTGGCATATAAATATTCCATCAAAGCTCCATGCAAAGTTTGTGAAATTATGCTGAACATTCTATGAGGAACTGCACTTATAAGTATTGGATAAAAAGACCTACAATTTACTGTACATGTTCAAAAGAACATAACTCCTAAACTAGATAGAGGCTCAGACACTGAGCCTGTATCGCTCATCTGACAAAATGCTGAACAGAAGGGTTTGATGTTCTGCATGGTGGCCATGTTTTTTATGTGAATTTCCCATAGGGCCAACATAAACTAAGTTCTGTGCTGGCGGCCATGTTTTTTATTGGATCTGAACAAAATGAGCAATCTTTGTAAAAAACCTTTAGTACATCATTCCTGTAAAGTTTGGTTGAATTTTTTTGCTTCAGTGGTTTCAGAAAAGAAGAAGAAAATGTGTATTTTCCCATAGAGTCTAATGTTAAACTATGTTCCCTGCTGGCAGCCATGTTTTTTATTGGAACAGAACGAAATAAGCAATCTTTGTTAAGGACCTTCAGTTCATCATTCCTGGTAAGTTTGGTTGAATTTGCTTCAGCGGTTTCAGAGGAGAAAAAGAAAATGTGAATTTTCCCATAGGGTCCAATGTTAAACCTTAGTTCCGTGCTGGCGACCATGTTTTATATTGCATGGGAACGAAATGAGCAATCGTGGTAAAGGACCTTCCATACATCATTCCTGTAAAGTTTGGTTGAATTTGCTTCAGTGGTTTCAGAGGAGAAGATGAAAATGTGAATTTCCAATACAGGGCCAATGTTAAACTATCTTCCTTACTGCCGGCCATGTTTTTTATCAGATTGGAACGAAATGAGCAATCTTTGTTAAGGACCTTGAGTACATCAGTCCTGTAAAGTTTGGTTGAATTTGCTTCAGTGTTTTCAGAGGAGAAGAAGAAAATATGAATTTTCCCATAGGGTCCAATATTAAACCTAAGTTCCATGCTGGCGGCCATGTTTTTTATCGGATCGGAACGAAATGAGCAATCTTTGTAAAGTACCTTCCATACATCATTCCTGTAAAGTTTGGTCAAATTTGCTTCAGTGGTTTCAGAGGAGAAGATGAAAATGTGAATTTCCCATACGGCCAATGTAAAACTATCTTCTGTGCTGGCAGCCATGTTTTTTATCAGATCGGAATGAAATGAGCAATCTTTGTAAAGTACCTTCCATACATCATTCCTGTAAAGTTTGGTTGAATTTGCTTCAGTGGTTTCAGAAGAGAAGAAGAAAATAAGTATTTTCCCATAGAGTCCAACTGTGTTCCGTGCTGGCGGCCATTTTTTTTATTGGAACAGAACGAAATAAGCAATCTTTGTTAAGGACCTTCAGTTCATCATTCCTGTAAAGTTTGGTTGAATTTGCTTCAGTGGTTTCAGAGGAGAAGAAAATGTGAATTTTCCAATAGGGTCCAATGTTAAACCTTAGTTCCGTGCTGGCGGCCATGTTTTATATTGAATGGGAATGAAATGAGCAATCGTTGTAAAGGACCTTCCATACATCATTCCTGTAAAGTTTGGTTGAATTTGCTTCAGTGGTTTCAGAAGAGAAGATGAAAATGTGAATTTCCCATACAGGGCCAATGTTAAACTATGTTCCGTGCTGTGGCCCTGTTTTTTATCAGATCAGAAAGAAATGAGAAATCTTTGTTAAAGACCTTGAGTACATCATTCCTGTAAAGTTTGGTTGAATTTGCTTCAGCGGTTTCAGAGGAGAAGAAGAAAGTGTGTATTTTCCCATAGGGTCCAATGTTAAACCCAAGTACTGTGCTGGCGGCCATGTTTTTTATTGGATCGGAACGAAATGAACAATCTTTGTAAAGGACCTTTAGTACATCATTCCTATAAAGTTTGGTCAAATTTGCTTCAGTGGTCTCAGAGGAGAAAGATGAAAATGTGAATTTCCCATAGGGCCAAAGTTAAACTATCTTCCTTACTGGCGGCCATGTTTTTTATCAGATCAGAACGAAATGAGCAATCTTTGTAAAGGACCTTCCATACATGCATCATTCCAGTAAAGTTTGGTTGAATTAAAATATGAATTTCCCATAGGGCCAATGTTAAACTATATCCCGTGATGGCAGCCATGTTTTTTATCAGATTGGAAGGAAATGAGCAATCTTTGTTAAGGACCTTTAGTACATCATTCCTGTAAAGTTTGGTTGCATTTGCTTCAGTGGTTTCAGAGGAGAAGAAGAAAATGTAAATTTTCCCATAGGGTCAATGTTAATCCAAAGTTCTGCTCTGGCAGCCATGTTTTTTATCGGATCGGAAGGAAATGAGTAATCTTTGTAAAAGACCTTCCATTCATCATTCCTGTAAAGTTTGGTTGAATTTGCTTTGGTGGTTTCAGAGGAGAAGATGAAAATGTGAATTTCCCTTAGGGCCAATGTTAAACTATGTTCTGTGCTGTGGCCATGTTTTTTATCAGATCAGAAAGAAATGGGCAATCTTTGTTAAAGACCTTGAGCACATCATTCCTGTAAAGTTTGGTTGCATTTGCTTCAGTGGTTTCGGAGGAGAAGAAGAAAATGTGAATTTTCCCATAGGGTCCAATGTTAAACCTAAGTTCTGTGCTGGCGGCCATGTTTTTTATTGGATCAGAACGACCAAAACCCGATTTTTTATGTATGATTTCGGGTTTTTTGCTTATAGCTCAAATACCATTGAAGATACAAAGAGACATTCAATATGAAATGAGCACTCTTTGTACAGGACCTTCCATACATCATTCCTGTAAAGTTTGGTTGAATTTGCTTCAGTGGTTTCAGAGGAGAAGATGAAAATGTGAAAAGTTAACAGACAGACGTAGGATGACGGACGCCAAGTGATGGCAATAGCTCACACTGATCCTTTGGGTCAGGTGAGATAAAAAAGTCACATAATTAAAATCCTGCATAATACATGTGTGTGTGTGTGTGTACATTTACTAATTTCTACATACATGCAAGGTTCTTTAAATTTTAGAAGAGTTGCACTGTCCATCCATAACCCACCATTTCAATGATGGATTTCCCATTACAAAATACAATTATAAACCATGAAAGAATATGAAGTAAAATGCACATGAGACAAAGTTTCTACAAATAAATGGTAAACAAGCAATGGAATAACACTTTCATTGTTGTTCTTCATCTTGAAGTCACCATGAGACCTTTAACAGTGAGCTTTGCTCATACCTGGTAGTAAGTTCAAAATGATCCCTAGCACTGCAGGTTTAAGCGGAATTGATTGCTAGATGTCGAGCAATGCTACATCCATGCATTGCACTCATGAATGCATGCAAACAATTTTAATATTTACCTAATCTGTATTTAGATAAACTAAGATAAACAATTTATTTTAGGCATCTGTAGCCTTTAATTTTGGACAGATACAAATGCAAGTAAGAACGTTAACTGGACAGTTGGTGGTAAAGATGGGAGAACTGAACAGGTTGGACTGGTTGGTTGATTTTGTGGATTAGTTGAACTATGCTCATCAGTCACACCATATTATCTATTCAGGAAACTTCTGAATATGATATCCTAATATGGCAACAATGGAAACTAGATGTTGTCGGAAACGACAGCTATCCCCGCACTCCCTGTTTGACACAGAAAACAGTTGTTATACACCCTTGGCATAATTTTTTTCATTATCTTTGAAATCTACCTATTGATAGTCATTATTGTTATTAAAAGAATTCTAGGATATATGGTTGCTAGGTAGAATTCCAAAAAATAAGTGGTCTTTGAGACTTTCAGGAAATT
>MJUU01014414.1:84820-111681 GCA_002080025.1 Modiolus philippinarum | reverse complement strand
TGAACATTTTCATGAATTGGATTTCAAAAATATTTGGTTCCAATTTTCATAAATTTCCTGAAAGTCTCAAAGACCACTTATTTTTTGGAATTCTACCTAGCAACCACTGTAGTTTAGGATGAACATTTTCATGAATTGGATTTCAAAAATATTTGGTTCCAATTTTCGTAAATTTCCTGAAAGTCTCAAAGACCACTTATTTTTTGGAATTCTACCTAGCAACCATACTTAAATTGTTTATTTAGTTTAGGAAAAACATTTTCATCAACTGGATTTCAAAAATATTTATTCCAATTTTGGTTAATTTCCTGAAAGTCTCAAAGACCACTTATTTTTTGAAATTCTACTTAGCAGCTTTATATCCTAGAATTCTTTTAGTAACAATAATGACTATCAATAGGTAGATTTCAAAGATAATGAAAAAAATTATGCCAAGGGTGTATAACAACTGTTTTCTGTGTCAAACAGGGAGTGCGGGGATAGCTGTCATTTCCGACAACATCTAGTTACAACATGTACATGTACCAGTAAGTGAAAAAGTATAAAAGTGAAAACATTTCATAGAAATTCACACAGAAAGTGTACAGGCCTCCAAACAGAAATGTTTTGAAGAAGTTGAAATAATCATGTAGGAAAGTATGATTATATTGCAGAACCATAGTAACCTGTAGTCAAAAATGGTGACAAAATAATATTGAAATATGTTGACACCACAATACCATGAATACAGTGGAACCCAACTACCTTACAGTAAAAAAATGTGGGGTTTTTTTGGTAGCTTATAGCCTTTAGGTGAAAACAAGTTTTTTGCTGAGGGGGTTTGGCAAATTTTGTCAAGCCAGACTACTCATCTCCAAAACTTTATTTTCAACTACATCAGGGTTTCTCTTTACCATAATGAGGAATCTGGAGCAATATTTATTTTTAAGTAAAAGGAGGTGTAAACAAGAATATTTATTTTAATTTAAAGGAGGTGTAAGCCAGAATATCTATTTTTAAATCAAAGGAGATGTAAGCCAGAATATTTATTTTTCAGTTAAAAGAGATGTATGCCAGAATATTTATTTTTTTAGTTACAGTAAATGTAAGCCAGAATATTTATTTTTAGGTTAAAGGAGTTGTAAGCCAGAATATTTATTTCTAAGTTAAAGGAGATGTAAGCCAGAATATTTATTTTTAAGTTAAAGGAGGTGTAAGCCAGAATATTTATTTTTAAGTTAAAGGAGATGTAAGCCAGAATATTTATTTTTAAGTTAAAGGAGGTGTAAGCCAGAATATTTATTTTTAAGTTAAAGGAGGTGTAAGCCAGAATATTTATTTTAAGTTAAAGGAGAAGTAAGCCAGAATATTTATTTTAAGTTAAAGGAGGTGTAAGTCAGAATATTTATTTTAAGTTAAAGGAGGTGTAACCCAGAATATTTATTTCAAGTTAAAGGAGGTGTAAGCCAGAATATTTATTTTTAAGATAAAGGAGGTGTAAGCTAGAATATTTATTTTAAGTTAAGGGAGATGTAAGCCAGAATATTTATTTTTAAGTTAAAGGAGGTGTAAGCCAAAATATTTATTTTTAAGTTTAAGGAGGTGTATACCAGAATATTTAATTTAGGTTAAAAGAGATGTAAGCCAGAATATTTATTTTTTAGTAAAGGAGGTGTAAGCCAGAATATTTATTTTAAGTTAAAAGAGGTGTAAGCCAGAATATTTATTTTAAGTTAAAGGAGATGTAAGCCAAAATATTTATTTTTAAGTTAAAGGAGGTGTAAGCCAGAATATTTATTTTCACCTTTATTCAGTATGTTCAGATTATTTATACATGTAGGAGTTTAATTTCTGCTAAGTCAAAACCAGAGGCTCCCAGGAGCCTGTATCGCTCACCTGGCTTCAGTTGCCACAATCAAGGTAACATTGTAAGTTATACAGTTGATCTTCAGTTTCTCAAACTTTCGTAGCTCAAACACCTCCAATATCTTGAACTGTTTTTAAAGTCTGATCATGTTTTTCNACGGACGGACGGACGGACGACGGACGGACGCAAAGTGATGGCAAAAGCTCACCCTGGCATAGCCAGGTGAGCTAAAAATAGAATCTGCCCGACGGGGAGCAGCTAGGTTTGCTACTGGAAACTACAACAGCACAACTTGTGACAAGTAGTGTTACTACAATGTTAAACCCTACATCAACATTGACTAAGAACCAAGGCCATTATGATGTACCTGATTATACATGGACTCATAGCTATTGAAACACCACCCTTCATGCACCATGTAGGTGCATGCCGCTACAGCTAGAGGACAACAAATGAAGTCTTGTAGTACCATACAGCAGAATATTGCACAAAGAGTCCTTCTTTCCATCAACTATCTGGTTATAAGGAACTGGCTACTAGAGTGGACACCATGTAGGTGCATGCCCCTACAGCTAGAGGACAACAAATGAAGTCTTGTAGTACCATACAGCAGAATATTGCACAAAGAGTCCTTCTTTCCATCAACTATCTGGTTATATGGAACTGACTACTAGAGTCGACAGCAGCAGCTCCAGACCTGGACTCCTTTGAAAGGGAAATGCAGTAGAAGACACTTATAACTTGTGGGGAAGAGAAGAGGGAATAGGATTGTCATTTTTAATGGAACAAGTGCTTGTGTTTCTTTTCTGTTTAAAGAATCCGGATCCGTTCGCCCACAATCACGTTCGCCCACTTTCCATCCAGTTCGTCCAATCTTTCCCATTCGCCTACCATGTTTATCAATTTTTAATGGTGCTATTTTTAAGTTACACCGCATCCAACGGAACATTCGGGGTGTCTGCTATGTGAAGTGCAGGATCTCTGTTTTGAAGCGAAAGATTTACCAACAATAGGAGTTCATTTTCATTTATAATGATAATGGCAGAGAGTTTTGTTACATTATTACTGCACGGAATCAAGATATTATCATAGTTTATAACATGTTAAGACATTCTAAATATATGCTGTAGGTTTTGCAAACACTCGAGCCCAACTTCACAATCGAGTGCGAAAACTGCCAACATCACTCATTTTCCACATTTTATTTGTAAACAAAAGCTTATCGCTACAAAATGGTTGAATGAAAACCTTTTGTAATTTACAGGCAAAATTGATTTGTACAGTTTTATTATTCCAATCAAGATTAATTATAAGAACAATCAATAAATGTTTAATTGAAGTTTAAAAAACAAACATCTTTATTGTAAAACTTTCACTAATATCAAACAAACACCTGTAAATCAAAACTTCAAAGTCAGTAATCATTGCCAATTAAATGTAAAATAAACATTCATAGGCAATATATTCACACAAGTATCGGATATGAACAATTAACGTGTCATGATAATTGCAAAGTAATCAAACATGACTTATATATGGGGAGAGAACGGACCCACTTGGGGGTGGGGGCAAACGGATCCTAGGCGAACGAACCCTGGGCGAACATGTATAGTGGGCGAACGGACAGCTCATGTTCACAAGACGTTTGGCTTATTTTTTCTCATCCAAAAATAACTTTTTATTGTTCATCATCATGACACTCCTTTATTAAAAAGCAATGAAAGGGGTGCATCAGACTGTCAATGAAACGGGTGCAGCCGGGTGATGACCGAATTGTTACGGCCTCATTTGTATACCTTTCTCCTACTTTTTTCTTCGTTTGAAGGTGTGTCTGATATCCCATTTCTTGCCACTCCATTCATGATGTTCATTTTGAAACATAATATACTTTCACATAATGGATCACACCTTCCTCTTTCCCTTCAGTGAGCTTTATCTCCAGTCCAGAAACCAGGTTGTGACGTAAATTTGTATACAGGGTACCAGTATCCATAAAAGAATCCAGTAATCAAATTGAGACTTTATAAAACAAGTCGACATAATTCGATCTCAGTTTTTTCAACCATTCAACAAAGGTTCAGCGCATATGTATATAACCAGGAATTTGTAAAATGAAAAAAGAAGAATACTACCCGAGTAAATAAAGGAAAAAGAATACAACTCGAGTTATTCCTCTTAAAACAAAACGGTAACCGCGGATCAAATGATTCAAGATTTCAAGGTTCTTTATTCTCTAAAAAACATAGATAAATATAGGTACAGAGAGCAATTAATAATAAAAATACACAAATACAAATATACAATAAATAAACACATACATAGTAAACAATAAGCAATCAATATATAAAATACTTATTTTAATTTTCTGGAGAATTTCGCAGATTGATAATTTTTAATAACGTACACAAGTTTTTTAGTGTGTTTCCATTTTTACACTTAAACAGCTTTTTTAATTTCAAAGTATTGTTTCTGTACAAACAATATTTCGGTAAATATTGTTTACGCTCTTTTTTTAAAGATTTACACCGCAAAACAACGTGAAATTCGTCACCTATTTCTGCATCACTACATTACATATTCTGTTTTCTCTTTCTATATTTTGCCATCTTCCAACTTCTATAGGCAATCTATGATTAGCTACTCGAAATTTACAAAATGTTAAGCGTATCTTTATATGGTAAAATATCGAGATATTTTTCAAACTGCAAAGTGTCCTTAAACAATTTATAAGATGCACCTTTAGAAAAATTATAAATATCCGAGCTCCATTTTTGCTCAAACTGGTCATTAATTCTTTGATTTCAGCCACTGTGTATTAAAATTTCCTTAAAATATTCCTTAAAATGTAAAGTCAAAAGGGTCAAGTGCTAACGTAGTTCCGAAAAAACTGGTAGTCGAAGTCGAGGAACAAATTCAGCTAAAATATTGATAGATTGAAAATTAGTTCTCAGGATATTTTGTATTTGAAAATGGATGTTTCTGTAGTATAACATGTGAACAGTTTTATGGAAGGGAAATCTACGATCTAGTGTAATTTTTACTCACCTTAAAAAGGCTGCTACTGAAGCCTATGTCAACACCTGAGTAAATTGGATATAATTGGTAACGTATTTTATAATGGAAAACACGAGGAATCCGAAGGTGAGCAAATTTCAAAAATATGAAAGAAACAACCATTTGATTTATTTTTTTTTTTTNGGGGGGGGGGGGGGGGGGAGTTCATGGATACTTTTTTATTCAATCTTTGAGTCTGACTACATTTATCACTGGAAGCAATTCCATCCCCCTTTTCGGTATTAGTCCCAGGTCTATGGCAGAGATTTTGCTTCATCTATATCACCATAGTTCAGTTTTTTTTTCTGATATCTTTTCACCAATTTTTTAATAGATTTTTTTATCCGTTCCAAGCCCCCTTCCATACAAATGAAACGGGTTGCATTCTTAACCAAACATCATACATAATAGAAGTCTAAAATCATTCATAATAGTCTTATGTTGAATAGCCACTGCCTTAATCTTACCAGTTTATTGTACGGTATTGCATGGTTCATTGCTTTTCTGCTACAAAGGAATCAGTCCGATGTTGTTTCAATACACTAAACTGCTATGAGGTCGATTCAATAAGAAATCGCCGACATAAAGCGGCACATTTTCGCAATCGTATTTTTCTCAGTTGAACCATGGATAAACTCCCCAAAAGAAACCGCAAACATTTTTTTGTACAAAAGTTGGTTTCATTTTGGTTATAATTTACATGATATTTATTTTTACACAGGACTTAGAAACAAATGCTATCAAACGCTAAACTTGTCGGCTGATGACGCACTCCACCAATTAAATTACAGTTTTACTCAAAATCGTTTGCTATCCTTTATTTATTGATTTTTGGGGGGCTTTTTTAACTACTTGTCTAATATGTCGCTTATGAAATAAAATGGAAAAATGAATGAGAGAAGGAAGCTAGTGCATGTACATGTAAACATCGAATTTAATTGGACTGTATTTGGGCAGGGTCGTTTCATCAAATATCATCAACTGACTTTTGCATGTATTTCTGATAGAAACCAATGTTCTGGTGATACAACAATTAGGTTTGGTTCGAGTGATTGTATTAGGTTTGGTTCGGGTGATTGTAAAGTTTCTGATTATTCCTAGATCTAAATCTGCTATGATTTTTTTTACTGTTGGTTAGTCGTTCTAATTTGCATTAGTACTTTACTTTTTTTTTTTTTTTTTTTTTTTTTTNAAGTTTGCCAGGGAATCTTTTTTTGAAAACGTTAATGATATTATTGAACAGTATAAAGATAGAGATTCTAAATCATATTGGAAACTCATGAAAAGAATCATGGGTTCAGGAAAATTTAAAAATATACCACCAATTCTAAATACCGAGAGTAATACTTTATCATATGACAGTATTGACAAAGCAGAAATGCTTAATGATTTTTTCTGCTCTGTCTCTAATGTCAATGATGATGGTATTGATATTCCAGAATGTCCTATTAGAACTGAAGCACAATTGCAAAATATTGTAATAACCGAAGAAGACGTTTTAGACATTTTACAAGTATTAAAACTGGGTAAAGCCTCCGGGTTAGATTATATAAGCCATCACATGCTTAAATATACTGCAAGGACCGTGTGTAAACCATTGTACATTCTTTTCAACTTGTCATTATCAACATGTACATTTCCCGTGAAGTGGAAAACTTCAACAGTTATACCTATATTCAAATCTGGGGCAAATAATCTGCCGTCAAACTATAGACCAGTAGCTCTATTAAGTTCTGTAGGAAAAGTTTTTGGTAGGATCGTTTTTAAATACGTGTTTAATCATCTATTGTCCAATAATTTATTGTATAAATTTCAGTCAGGATTCACTCCGGGGCATTCCACAGTTCACCAACTAATTGAAATTTTTCATAATATTTGTACAGCGTTAGAGGAAAAGAAATACCTTTGTATTGTATTTTGCGATATCTCTAAGGCGTTTGACCGTGTATGGTTGAAAGCATTACTTGTCAAACTTAAGGCCCATGGTGTAACAGGTCAACTGTTAGATTGGTTTTCAAGTTATCTTACTTACAGAAAACAACGTGTTATGGTTGACAATTCTTTTTCAACTTTAAGAGACATTAAAGCAGGCCTTCCACAAGGTTCCGTGATAGGCCCTCTCCTGTTTTTGATCTATGTCAATGACATAGCTGATAATCTCGATTCTTTGACTAGATTATTTGCAGATGACACTTCACTATCTTATAATTCCACGTCGAAACAACTTTTAGAGGAAAAAATCAATAATGACTTAGTAAAAATAGACGACTGGTCGAAAAAATGGTTGGTTAATTTTAATCCTAATAAAACCAAGTTTCTATTCGTTTCTAATATGCTAAACTGTGGTAATCTGGAAATATGTTTCCAAGATATAATTCTTGAAGCTTGTAAACAACACAGACACTTGGGTATTACTTTTAGCGATGATTGCAAATGGACGTTTCACATTGACAATATTTGTAAAAGTGTATTTAGAAAGCTTTCCTTACTACGTAAATTAAAATATTTGTTGAAAAGAGAACATTTAAATAAAATTTATCTTACATATATTAGACCTGTCATGGAGTATGGTTGTGAACTGTGGAATGGCTGTGGGGTTGAACTTGCTGAAAAATTAGAAAAACTACAAATGGAGGCAGCTAGGATTGTCACTGGTTTACCAATATATTCAAGTAGAGAATCGTTATATTTAGAAACTGGATGGGAAACACTTGTAGACAGAAGGAACAAAAGATGTTTGTGTTTGATGTACGATATTGTAAACAACCACTGTCCCTCATACCTGAATGACATTTTACCCCCTAAAGTATTTGAAATTTCTAATTACCCTTTGCGTAATGGAGAAAATTATGTTATTCCATTTTATAGATTATCGTTAACTAATTCGTCGTTTTACCCTGCTACACTACGTGCATGGAATAATCTAAGTATTGATGACAGGAACTGTCAAACTAAGAGAAGTTTTAAAACTGTATTAAACAAATCCATAACAAAACCTTCTGTTCCTCTTTGGTATCTCTATGGCTCAAGGAGAACTAATATTTTACACACTAAACTTCGTTATAATAATAGTGTTTTGAATTATGATCTATTTCGTGTCAATTTAAGAGACAATCCTAGCTGCACGTGTGGTTATCCATGTGAAAACTCCTTTCATTATTTTTTGGAATGTCCACTTTATGATGAATGCGTCATGATTTATTTTTAGTACTTCGAATTTATGGAAATATTTCATTAAACATTATTCTTTTCGGAAATGAAAACTACTCGAGCAGAACATAGATATTTTTCATGCTGTTCATGATTTTATTAAGCACAGTAAACGCTTTGCTTAGCTGCTACAGTGTGTGTGTGTGTGTGTGTGTGTGTGTGTGTGTGTGTGTGTGTGTGTGCTTCTATATATATTTTGAATTAATCATAAGTTACATTTCTTCTGCATTTGCTGTCATTTATTATTATATGTTGTATGTAGTAGGGAGAGGGCTTTATATAACGTTGTAATAACTTGTGCCCAATCCCATTGCTGTATATATTGAGCAATAAAATAAGTTTAGGCTACAACTTAGCTAGCAGCTATATTAGTTGCACAACAAAAAATACAAAAAGTTTCACCCGGTAAAAGGATCTTCTTTAATAAACTTAAATTTGATCAATGATCCTGGAAAGGTCACTGAATGCAAGAGGCAACAATGTTGGTCAAATTTACCTACAATGTTTGTGCAAAAAGGCCATCTTTGTGAAGTTTTGTGTCATTTCCCTCTCTCTGATTATGGTTCTGAAAAATGTTCGCAGTGTCTTTAAAGTAAACGACAGTAATAACAAAATTACTGACCAGTATTGTCAGCAGTCGAAATCTAAGGACAATAGGACAAAGTACGAGCAAAAACCATCAGAAATACTGTAAAATACAATGGTTCTGGCTTGGTACAGGTATTCAACAGGTGGATTAAACCGAATTTATCAAACATTCCCTTCCACTGTGGTAGTTTCAAGAAGCACCTCAACAGCAATTGCTATTGAAAGGTCGTGGTCAATGGAAAATGTTCATCCAACTAATAAGAGATCTTGAATCACAATTCGGACAGAAACTTTTATTTTTCCATCAGTGGACTAATATATATTAATGAAGTATGAGATGGATTTTTTTAAGCCCTGATTGATAAAAACATCCTATGTTTAAAAATTTTATAAGAAAACAAGAGGCTCTCAAGTGCCTGTATTGCTCGTCTGGATCATTGGCTGACAAAGACAATCCAAAATAATCTCAATATTAAATGTCTCATTTCAAGTATGTTGTTGTAATTTTTGCCCAAAGACGGGAGTTCTATATTCCAGGTGGCATCCATTTTGGTTCAAATCGTTGACCAAGTAGTTTATACCATAGGATACCATAGGATCATTTATGGACGCAGGCTTATTCAGCCCCCGAATCCATCTCTGTGGTCCGGCGACACAATCAGGCCTGCCGGTGCGTGACTTCCGGCTCAATGTTGTTGGCACAGCAAGTCCTTATTGGAGTCGTATTTAAATTCTTGATTTTCCCACTGTTTGTCTAGCAAGATCTCAAACTGCCCTACATCTTTCGCCTGAATAACGTTTTCAGGTACGACATTCCATGCATCTACTACTCTGTTTGCAAACGAGTATTTCCTTACATTTAGCCTACGGAATCTCTTTTAAAGGGAAAATTCGCAAAAAAATAAAAATTCAATATTTTATTCCTCATATCTTAGTTAGCGCATAAATATATGTATTACTGTTCAATTGTCTTGGATAACTGTACAAGACTGAATTTATTGTGATCAACCTTGTCAAATTAAAAAGTCACGTGATACCTAAAAACCAAAAAATACCAAAACTCGATAAGCCTGTGTAAAAAAAACAAGTACATAACTCTGATCTGTCCAAATAAATGTAATTTCTTTCACTAAATTCAACGATTTGTAACTTATTCAATAAAGAAATGAAAATTTGCAGTTATTTTTTTCTTAATATATCATTATATTGATAATATATCCAGAACTTTTACAAAGTTCCCGTGTTCACAATTAAATGAACAGAAAACATTGTAGAAATTAGAATTCATATACAAGAAGTATTCATGCAGGCTTGTACTGACCATATTGTGTATTAAGTGTTTATTGAAAAGACAGGTGACCACTTCTACCTGTATAAATCACTTGACCTTACCTGAAAAAATGACGACCTCGGAGTATAATTCCCTGATGATACCACCTGCTGTGTACACGATCAGCTCCGCAAACACCTTATGAATTGAATCGGTATGAGACACATACCTTAGACTTATTATTCACGTACCTATAGTCATACATACAAACAGTAGAGACTCGAGTAGACACTTCTATCTTTTTTTTTCTTTTTTTCTTGAAACCGATTGCAATTGTATTTAAATTGGATCTACATTTTAATGTCATGCTATATTGTCGACCAGGAGACTGCCCGTTTTATGCAGAAAATGAAATTGGTGCAAATTACTGCAAATTACTTAAAAATCAACGTGCAAGCCAAATTTTTATTTATTTTATTTTCGTGCACAGTATATTACCTTCTATATATAACCAAGGATGTATATTTGAATATATATCCTTGATATAACTGTAAAGTTTTAGGGCAAAATATTCTGCATCGTTGGGACACACAGATGTAGAAAATCATAGAGAGAGTCATTTTCAGTAATATAACAATATAAAAGTGCATTAACTCGATCATATTATAAAAGTCAATTTTATCAACGGTCTTGGTATTGTGCTCGAATCACATAAAACCCATGCATATGGCATTGAAATAAGACTAAAAAGTGCAAAAATGTGTCATAAAACTGCATATAAACGTACAAATATTAACTTAGGTATACTGAACACAGCCCGTGGTTTACAGTATATAACACAACTGTCTGTATAAACGATTTCGGCATTATAAGTATATAATTTTTTCAGACAACTTGAACCCATGACACATAAGCATTTGAAAGTTTCACTTGAATTATAAAATGTCGAAGACATTAAAAAGGCATTACGAAAATCAACCTCTTATAGCGTTATTTTTTATATAGAAGCTGGTACTAATATATTGATCATATTTGTCCCAAACAGAAGTAAACCGAAAGTTGAGCACAGGCGGATTTGGCTACTGAAAAGGGGTCAAGAAAAATGGGTCTACGCTAATTTGTCATATTTTGTCAAACTGCTGCACGAAATAAATCATTTCTAACCCCAAATACAATATCTTCAGATCATCCACTTTTGAGCCGTGTGAATGACACTTTTTACTGTGTGTGACCCTTGCAGAAACACTATAATCCTGAATGAATTGCATCTGTCTTTTAAATTTTATCCATGTAGTTTCTTGGCAAGTGCAAGCAAGCAAGCAATCTTTATTCTCATAACCAATTTACAAAGGTACAGAGATGTAGTGTACAACATAACATTAAATATAAAACAAATCATGAAAGGAAGTTGAAAGGTGGACAAACATATATGAATCAACCCGGAGGACATATCCTCTTGTTAACTATTCTGATAAATTTGCAAAGTTTACAAAGTTCTAAAATAGATTACCATATTTTATAACATTTGGTCTGTTTTTATACTTCGCATCTATGAATTTTTTTTTCTCTCATTAACAAAACTGGAACACTCAAACAAATAATGATATTCATCCCCTAACTCCCAATCCGTACATAAATGACAGACTCCGTTATCTATTTAATATCAGTGAAGTAATTTAAATAAAATTTGTGTATTGTGTTATAAGCGATTTTTTTTCGAACTTTTCTACCTGTTATTAGTGCAGCACAAGCCACATTTACCTTTAGGTAAAATTTGACACGGGAAATGATTCTGTATATTTGGTTGTTAATTAATCTCTGATGATTACATCACTACAAAGGTATTAATTTTTCATCACTTTAACACTGGAGTACGCGCGCGCGTGTGTGCACATATTTATTACTTCCTAGATAGTATTGAGGATAATAGTGGAGAATTAATGTTCTCAGTTATTTTGAAATACTTTTCTGAGAGATCTTTCTGCAACTATTTAAAACATAAACAACCAATTTTATTTCTTAGTAAATTTAGTATTTAGTTATTCTACGAAGAAGTTATATTCAGAAAGAAACAATAAGATTCAGACAAAAGGGTAACACGCTTGTCATTGTTTTTCTACAGTAATTAGTTATTTCATGATCTCACTCGAACGCTTTAAATAACGATATAAACAGTGGTATGATTGTTTTTTAAAATGACCGAGATCTAGCCAAGTGACGTCACTCAGCTAAACTATGTAGCAGAAATGAATAATAAATAACGTTTTTCTCCTAAACCCGTGTGAATTTTTACTTTAAACTTGGTCAACATGTTCACAATGTTACTTAGAGTAAATTAAGGTCTTATTCAAAATTTAGTGAATTTTCCCTTTAAGTTTTAAGCTTTTACCTCTAGTTCTTGTGTTTTCATCCAGTACTAGCAAATTTTTTGTACTTTTTCATCATAAATACATGCCTAATTTTTTCAAAGGGGCAACTAAGGAATATTGTGACCAAGTTTGGTTCCACTGAATTGGTCAAGTAGTTTACGAGGAAACAGGTCTTTGAATATTTTCCATATGATCCCATGTTAAACTAAGTCAATTACTAACGACCAACATGGATGAGGTTCTCACTTGCCGGACACATTTTCTAAAGGTGGCCACCCAAGAAATATTGTGACCAGGTTTGGTGCCTATTAGCCCAGTGTTCTCAGGAAAAAAATATTTTGAAAGTTAACGACGGACGGACGACGGGCGCCAAATGATGGCAAAATCTCAGTCTTGCTACAGCCAAGTAAACTGAAAAAAATTTACTATTTTTTAATTTTTATTAGAAGGATAAAATTCGCGCACAGGGAACACCATGTTAATATCACAAATAGAGGGTATAAGAATATCTTGTAGTGTTGATCCTTTTTATCCAATGGCTCATCTTTAATACCTGTAACGGTTTGGAAAGATTATACAAAAATAGAAGTTTATCATTATGTTCCTTTACGATGTTTTGTCCTCTTAATATGAAATAAAGATTGTTTGTTTAAGCACTTGAATCCCCACAAAGCGCATGACGGAGGGGGTGGACAGGGGGTGTCTTTCTCCTTTCTCCACCCCTTTGCTCCTTTTTCCCGCCCCGTTGCGCCTTTCTCCCGCTCCGTTGCTCCTTTCTCCCGCCCCGTTGCTCCTTTCTCCCGCTCCGTTGCTCCTTTCTCCCGCCCCGTTGCTCCTTTCTCCCNCCCCCCCCCCCGCCCCTTTCTTCCGTCTCCCTTAACCCTGTCCACCCCCTCATGACGAGGCCGGGTCAACACGAGTGCCAACTCCTTGATGATTTTGATAACCCTTTGTCTGTTTTCTTACTCACTAGGTGCATTATTGTGCATTCTTAAGTGAAATCCGTATGGCACCTACGACGCATTGTTTTGTTGACAAGTTAGTGCGGGGTAAATTGCACTGAGGACCAGAAATCAAGTCTAAGGAGTGAAATCACCCGTAATGATCATATGTCTCTCAATATACAGATTTTACAATAGGTCTCGTTATACTGTTTATGATAAGATCGGTTATACTATTATTGACTAAGACTTATCCCAGATCGAATTTTATTGAACATTTAAAATATGAAAATGTAAACATTGTTGACCCTCCACATCTTTTTCAGTGCGGGGAATATATATAGTATTGAAAGTAAGTACTGCTGTAACTCCCTATAATATACAAAGTTTTTTTCAATTAGCAAAACTTTTTTGATTACATGAATTGACGTATATCTGTTTGACTTCAAACCAAAGAAAGTATTAATCAGATATGAAATGGGGAAAAAATGTTGTAAATCATCTGTTTATATCCTGTTTCAAAAGTTGTGATTTTGTCTGCAGTGTGGAGACAAAAGTTATAGTAAAACGACCATCTGCAGAACACAACGTAACGTCATCATTTCGTTATTTTAAGTTTATTAATAGCATCGTTCCTCCTTAAGTTTAATAATGATTACAGAAGACATTGACGAAATAATATTCAGCATGTTGGACGTTTTTCGGTTGTCATACACTCATATTTGTATTTTGAGTTTCTCTAATCTAAAACTTATGAAAGCGTGCAAAGAAGCAAGTCCAAAAAGTCTTGGGTCTTCCATCTTCTCTTTCATGTAACCCCAGTGTTTCGAATACTGATGACTAAATACACGTCTCGAGGCCTAAGTTAAAGGGTTTGCTAGCCACAGCTTTCCGTATACAGTGGAAGAGAAACGACCAAATTTCCTAAGATGTATACTTCAATCACAAAGAAAGAGGCGAGAAATCTCTATCGAACAGCTTTAGTCGAATTGTTCAATTATTAAGAAAGACTTCATGTCGTATGTTAGAAATTCGCACTCCTGCATATAAGTTGAGATAATTAATATTTTTGTTGCAAAATGTTCTTGACAAATAAGCAAAGAACCAATATCACAAATGTGCCTTCCACAATCTTCAGGTTTACTTTCTTTGGTAATATTATGGTTTATGTATCATTTTAAATTTCAGTCAGTTTGCTAATCTTACCAAAAATGATCAAAATAAGAAAACGGATCAATTTTGTGGACCTGATATAGCACAAACTCTTTAAATGTAGATGTGGCAGAAACAGTTAAAATTTCACATTTTTTTTTACTTCTTACAAATGATTGTCAAATGATAAAATCTTGACAACTGAATGGTATATTCAAAATAAATAATAGGATGGCATCACTAATCTAGCATCGATATTAAATTATTAAAAGGCAATAAAATCTCCGAGGAATGAAAGTTTTATACACTCGATTTGTCATTATATTAAACGTGTAAATGGAGCAAATATTTAAAGGACAATGTACAAATTTACTTTACATATAGAGCATACATGTCTATACTAACTGTAAAATAAAAAGCTTTTAGGCTCTGGCAATAGTTATGGCAATAGTTATTGATATTTAGTTCCGTTACAGAATGGGGTATGATGTGGACAGATTTCTGGAAGCTGTAAATGAGGGACTATTGTGCTGTATCTGCCGTGATGTACTGGAAGACCCAGTACAGGCTCATTGCGAACATGCTTATTGTAAAGCATGTATTGAAGGATGGCTAGTTCACGAAACAACTTGTCCAGAAGATCGTAAACCGCTTGCACTCTCAGGTCTTCGTAAATTATTCCGGTACATGAAAAATGATTTGAACAGACTCCAAATACGATGTGAGAATTACCGAAGTGGGTGTGACTATATTTGTGATCTTGAATTCATCAATAGCCACGAGAGCGAGTGTCCATATCAGAAAATAGAATGTACAAACGACAAATGCACGGTTTCGGTCATGAGAAAAGACTTAAAAGAACATTTGAAAACATGCGAATTTCATGCCATGGAATGTCCAAATGGTTGTGGATATCTGATGGTAACCCCTGAAGACACAACCCACAACTGTATTACTGAATTGAAAACGGCAATGGACATACTCAGATCTGACATTTCATGCAAATACGACGAACAAAAACGGGAAATGGAACTCCGGTTAAATATGCAGCGAAGTCACATGGTTCAGAAAGAAGCAGTGATGCAATCTCAAATAGAAGACTTAAAATCAGAAATATCAAAAATTTCTCAAAAGTTAAAATTAATGATGGATCTGGAAATTCAAAGGAGACAGGATGTGGAAAAATTGGAGTTGGAGAAAAGGGAATTGATGGAAGTGCTTCGTGGAAAGAAGGGAACAGACTCGTCTCCTGGATGTGTTACACATTGCAAGCATTGCACACAATTCATGGGTAAAGTCACGACAATTTAAGCAAAAGTAAATATACTTGCACCAAAGATCAAACCGGGCAATGGTATTTTGTGACTGCGACAATAAATTTTTCAACTAGGCATTGACAATGGAACCGAATTTGAACACAAGAATTCTTTAATATATATAGTGCAGGCGACACATGTGTTCCGGATATGTATATAACATCATCATCGAATTCCAAAACCATGAAATACCAGTTATAGTTCTAAATGTGAACCTTTATATCCAAGTATTCATGTCAGCGTTATTTCATATATAGTATTTGATAGCATGCAAAACTCTACACTTATTTCACTACGGGCAATAGAGACATGGGAGAAATGGACCAAACTGATATTTAAGAACAATAAATTGTTATAGCCATCGTCGTATCCATATTGTGAAAAGGATAAAAACAGGACAATAATCAATTCTCTTTTCTTGTTTTATGTAGTTTAGGTATTAGACAATTATCTTGATTATGTATGTTAGGCGAAGTTAGGAATTTCTAGTACCACTTCATCCCATTTGTACATTTTTGTACTAATACAAATCATTTTTATCACACAAGCAGTAAATAACCTTATATGGCCTATATCAAATATATTACACAATGAACCATTGTAAAGACCGAGTGCAAAAAAAAATCCACTCATTGTGTACTTTAATGATGTAATAAATAAATTAATTCATTACTTATTTCATTAAAGTTGTAATAAACATCAGATCTAGTATCGTTTCAGGTAAAATAAATCAAAAGTTATAACCCTTTAAATAGACTTCAAAGATTGACAGCTGGTTAAAGCTAATATTAGTCAAACAAATATGAATGTAGGTATAGATCAAACATAGGCTTTTAAAATTCATATGGACCAAAAGCTGACTAAAGATAACCAAGACTGTGTGTATTGATGCTTACACTTATTCCCCATGTTTAAAATCATAGCAGTATTCCTCATTTACCATACTACTTCCTACATACATTTTCCAACATTGTTGTTGTTGAAATTCTGGAAACCACTAATTTACAAATTTTACAAAAAATCTATAAATCATTAAGTCTTTATACTTTTATTCAAAATTTTGGAAAAAAGATGTAAAACTAGAATAATAAGAGAGGTTTGCTACATGTACTTTAAATTTTCCAGAAATATTATTGGTATTAACTTATACAGTCCATAATTTTGGGGGTTAAGATATAAAAAAATCTATAATTATGATTTCTTTTTTCAAATACATTGTATACAATTTTCAGCAATCTGCCTGAAATTCTGGGAGACTGTGTGCAGTTAGAGTAACCAGAGTAACCAGAAATAGCCAACACGCTTTCTTGAATTACAAGACTTCAATTCTGGTTCAAACATAAATGTCGACAATGCACAATTCTATATATTTCTTTTTTGGATTTTTTCTAATATTATAGATATTAACAGAATTTGAATATTCACCTTCAAAGCTTAGATACAGAGATCCAGCCAAAGCAGATTACAGTATCTTGTACTATTTAAATGAAGTAGTATGTAAGTGGACCTATAAGCAAATAGAGCTGTTACTGCACCATTCGGACTTTATTTGCAAGATGCTCTTGCCCATCTTGAGGAGTCCTAAGCTTCTGCATGTATTTGTGTAAAACTGAAAAGCACATAAAATAACTACCCTACGGACGACGATTTCTGATATATCTGTGACGGGTGCCACGCGTGGAGCAGATCATGCCTACTCCTCCGGAGCGCCTAATGATACCTCAGTTTTTGTAGGGGTTCACACTGCTAGTGCTTTAGTTATGTGGCGTTCTTGTTCATTTTTGTTTTGTCTTTGCCATACTGTCTCAATTCGTGTTGGATATGAATTGCCGTGATTTTGGATTTATGATTTTATAATTCCCCTTTCCTCGTTCTTGCTTCGGTATTCGTTTGCCGATGTATTTAAATATAACCATAATCAGTACCACTGGTTTTTGAAGTAATAATGCTGTCAAAATTCAAACTGAGTTGTCAACATTGAGCAAGTGCTAAAGACCTGCTTGAATATACTATGAGGTAGGAGTATTTGCTCTTGGTTGAAAGCCTCGTGGTGACTTCAAGATGAAGAACAACAATAAAAGCGTTGCTCCATTTGCTTAATCTTACCATGTATCAAGTTATATTATTATATGGATTTTTTCCCATGTACATTTACTCCATATCCCTTTATTTGTTCATTCAATAATGAGCAAAAACTGATGGTGCATGTTGAACTAAATGCCACTTTCTCGCCAGAAAAAGATGGAGGACTACTTCCAACTGTTTCATGCATTAAGCAGAAACAAAAGATCATCATAACAATACTCAGTTGTAAAAACATACAAAATGTCGTACTGAAATGCAGAAACTTTGCTACATGAAAACCTTTTAATTAATCAATGAATTTTTCACTAAGTGCAATCGTTTGGTGAACTTGAAATAACTGTTTCATTAATAGCTATGTAATGATGAATTTGTGGACTTTTACGTACATTTAATATTTGCTGACACTTTAAGTCGACATTAAGTAAAATTTATAATTCTGAGAAAAGAGTAGGTCCTCTCCATAAATTATCAAGCACTTTTACATGTTATATTGTTACAACACATGACCTGTACAACATAACATATACATCGAATGAAGAGACAGACATATACAGACAGTAAGGGTCCTTGAAATAGGAGTTAAAATGTTACAAGATGTAGACTTTCCTTAGCAGCAACAATGAATCAACTTCCCTTGCTTTCAAAACAATCCTAATCAGTACCAGTGGAATTTTGATAATTACGCCGTCGTGTTAAAGGTGATGAAAAGGTCTGAGAGAACAAAACAGATGATTTAATTCCGCTAATATGGAGTAACTCATGACAAGTTCAAGGATATGGAGTAACTCATGACAAGTTCAAGGATATGGAGTACCTCATGACAAGTTCAAGGATATGGAGTAACTCATGACAAGTTCAAGGATATGGAGTACCTCATGACAAGTTCAAGGATATGGAGTACCTCATGATAAGATCAAGGATATGGAGTAACTCATGACAAGTTCAAGGATATGGAGTACCTCATGACAAGTTCAAGGATATGGAGTAACTCATGACAAGTTCAAGGATATGGAGTACCTCATGACAAGTTCCAACACGGCCTAAATTGAGTCAAATTGTTGCTTAGCAAATACACTGTTATCTAAACCCAGTAAAATTAGTGTTCTTACACTGCTGTCTAAACTGAGTTAACTTGGTATTAAGCAAAATTACACTGCTGTCTAAACTGAGTTAACTTGGTATTAAGCAAAATTACACTGCTGTCTCAACTGAGCTAACTTGGTATTAAGCAAAATTACCCTGCTGTCTAAACTGAGTAAAATCGGTGTTACAAACTCATTCTGCTGCCTAAAATGAGTAAAACTGATAATCTAAAGTAAACTTACACTGCTGTCTAAACTGAGTACAACTGTGTTTAACAAACTGGTTTTAAGCAAAATTACTCTGCTTTCTCAAACGAGTAAAACTGATATTGAGGAAACTTATTCTGCTGACTTAAATAAGTAAAACTGATAATGTAAAGTTAACTTACACTGCTGTCTAAACTGAGTACAACTGTGTTTAACAAACTGGTTTTAAGCAAACTTACTCTCCTGTCTCAACCGATTGAAAATGATATTGTGCAAACTTATTCTTCTGCCTAAAATGAGTAAAACTGATAATGTAAAGTTAACTTACACTGCTGTCTAAATTAAGTGAAACTGATGTTAGCAAAATTACACTACTGTCTAAACTCAGTAAAATTGGTGTCACGGGAACTTACTCTGCTGCTTAAACTGACTAAAACTTGTATTAGCAAACTTACTCAGCTATCTAAACTAAGTAAAATTGATGTTGAACGAACTTGCACTGCTGTCTAAACTGAGTACAATTGTGTTTAACAAACTCGTTTTCGGCAAACTTACTCTGCTGTTTATACTGAGTAAACTTGGAGTGGGGAAACTTATTCTGATGTTTTAACAGAGTAAAATAAGTGTGAAAGAAATATCTTGTCAAATCCTTGTAAAAACCACTATGTTCCAACTTAACATTTGACGATTTTCCTAATTTTGATATACCTATTTCTGTAAGGTTCAAAATTACCTGATTTTAACTTGGTTTATATATCAGTGTACATTTGGGCTATTTTTTTATGATCCTTTTTTCTCTTAATTCATCCAACTTGTAAACTTAATCACTTGTTATAAGGCAAGAAGATCACCTAGATTTTTTGCAGGAGATACCATATGGTCCAAATGTATTACATAGCAGCAATATCTACTTGAACACATACAACTGTCATCATACTCAATGTAGCCTTAGCTAGCAATATTCTAGTTCATTAACTGCAGGACCCTAAGTCAATTTTTTTTTCTAAATTGGATCTTCTGCTTCAAATACTGTAATACTTAAAAATACCCAAGCTGCATACTAACTAGAGGCTGTAAAGAGCCATAGCTCACCATGACTGGCATAGACATTATAGACAGTACAAATGACCTCAATCATAAAGGGTATCATTTTCTAGTATGATAATACACCTTGATGTACTATGGCCAAATGTGGCAGAGGAGATGATCTTTAAATGCATTTCCCATAAGCTCCTATGTTTAACTATGCTTCCTGTTGGTGACCATTTTGGATCTTATGTGAACTTATTGGACACATTTTTCAAAGTCTTTTTGACCAAGTCTGGTTCCAATAGGAAAATTAGTTTCAGAGGAGAAGATCTTTGAATGTGTTTTCCCATAGGGTCCAATGTTAAACTAAGCTCCCTGTGGTGACCATCTTGGATATGAGATGGACTTCCCATACACATTTTCAATAACAGTCAATGAAAAACAGATGTGACAAGGTTTGATAACAATTAGCTGAGTAGTTTCAGAGGAGACAATCTTTTAACCTGTTTTTCTATAGGTCCAATGTTAAACAATTTACCCCACTGGTGAACATCTTGAATCTAATGGGGACTTGCTGGACTAATTTTTCAAATGGGACCAACTAGGACAGTTGTGACCAAGTATGGTTCCACTTAGTTAATGAAGTCTCAGAGGAGAAGATCTTTGAATGTGTTTTCCATAGGATCCAATGTTAGACTATGTACCCTGCTGACGGCCACCTTGGGTCTGATGGTGACTTGTCAGACACATTTTTCAAAGGGGACCAACTAAGAACAGTTGTGACCAAATATGATTCCAATTGGCAAGGTATTTTCAGAGGAGAAGATCTTTGAATATATATTCCCATAGGGTTCAATGTTTAACTAGTATGTACCTCGCTGACTGCCATCTTGGATCTGATGGGGACTTGCCAGACACATTTTTCAAAGGGGACCAATAAAGTACAGTTGTGACCAAGTGTGATTCCAATTGGTGAGGTTGTCTCACAGGAGAAGATCTTTGAATGTGTTTTCCCATAGACTCTAATGTTCCCTGCTGGCAGCTTTGCAACTTCATGAAGATAAAATGTAGTCTTGACATACTGAACATTTTTTTGCATTAAATCTTAACCTCCCTTCCAAATCGTTTTTGAAATATAAGGCAAAATGTATAAACTTACAAAATATTTGACCAATAAAGGGCATTTAGGTACATGTAATCAAATTTTCTTCAAAATTTCTAGATGAACATTTCTTTGCTGAATATTTTTGCAATAAAAAGTTGATCTCTATCATCTTTTTTTGTATTTGTAATGATTTTGGAGTTATTTGCCAAAAATTGAAATTTTACCACTATGTTCTATTTTTAGTAATGGCAGCAATCTTGTAAGGTGCTCTGACTCCTCAGACATAATTTTAAATCTAGATACCCTGGTAATGCCTCACACCAAGTTTGGTTACGAAGGATGACCATGGGACAGATGGACTCCCATAGACGCCAAGTGACGGCAAAATCTCACGTGGTCTTTTAGGCCAGGTGAGCTTAAAAATAAATTTTGTTCTGCTGTACACATCTCTCATCAGCAGCATGAGAATAAAATATTAAAGAAAGCCATAATCATAGCAAAGAATAGCTGTTGATTAAACCTTCATTGTAAAATTATAAATAATAAAGCAAGACTTCCTAAGTTTATCACTTTATTTCATCTATCTTTTGTCATGATAATCTTTAACATTAACAATTTAAAAATTTCTTCAACTCAATAAGTACTGTCATGTGACCATTCCAAGGGAACTCCAAACAAGGGTCACATAGCATAGCACAGGTGGTCCCTAATACAGGCTAACCAATATGAAATTCACTAAGGGAAAAGAAAATTCAGTGACATAAGACAGGGTGTCAGTTTATTCAGGATGCAACAAAGGCAGGTTTCACTGTACGCTGTATCATTCACTTATATTTTATTTCAGGATGTAACAAGAGAAGGGGCAGTCTTTCAGGATGTAACAAGAGAAGGGGCAGTCGGAAACGACAGCTAATCCCTCGCCCGTTTATTGAATGTTTGCCTAGTATTATAAGCGCTCAAGGAAGTTGTACCATTCAAGATCTGGCTTGTTACTTAAATCTGAGCTAGTCATGCAAGAAATGTAGTGACCTTATTTCAGTCAGGAGCCTCATACCTAAAGCATATTCATCTACTGATGAAAGATAAGTCTCCTACAAGTTGTAGTATCTAAAATCCAAACTGTAACACAAACGTTAACCTAAGTCACTAATGTAGGTCAAAGTGACCTAACTTTTATCTGGAGCTTTGTAACTTTACAAGACGCATCTACATACAAACTATTATTCTTCAACGAGTTGTAGTATCTAAAATCCAAGCTGTAACACAAACTTTAACGTAAGTCATTCATGCATGAAATGTAGGTCAAAGTGACCTAATGTTTATCTGGAGCTTATAAACTTTGTAAGATGCATCTACATATAAAATATTATTCCTCTACAAGTTGTAGTATCCCAGATCTGGACTCTTACAAAAACTTTAAGCTCAGTCACTCATGCATGAAATGTAGGTCAAAGTGACCTAATTTTTATCTGGAGCTTCGTAACTTTACAAGACGCATCTACATACAAAATATTATTCCTATACGAGTTGTAGTATCCCAGATCTGGACTCTTACAAAAACTTTTACCTAAGTCAATCATGGATGAAATGTGGGTCAAAGTAACCTAATTTTTATCTGGAGCTTCGTAACTTTACAAGACGCATCTACATACAAAATATTGTTCCTATACTAGTTGTAGTATCCCAGATCTGGATTCTTACAAAAACTTTATCCTAAGTCACTCATGCATGAAATGTAGGTCAAAATGACCTAATTTTTATCTGGAGCTTCATAACTTTACAAGACGCATCTACATACAAAATATTATTCCTCTACAAGTTGTAGTATCCCAGATCTGGACTCTTACAAAAACTTTAACCTGAGTCACTCATGCATAAAATGTAGGTCAAATCCACCTATTCTATATATTAACCTCAAGTACTCTTCAGGATGCATCCATGGACAAAACATTGTCCATCTACGACTTGTTATTCAAAAGATATATGGTCTTAAGTTTGAACGAACAGACAGACGTACAGATGAATGGACGAACAGACGAATGGGTCAAACGCTATATCCCCTCCCCAACTTCATTGGGCAAGGGAATAACAAAGGTAGTTTTCATTGAATACTGTATCATTCACTTATATTTTATCAAGGTACAGACCATGTATCCATCAAAGTTATTTAAATCAAAGAACCTTAGTGAGCAAGCTCACATACCCCACACCCCCCACAAATCGGATAATCCTGCATTATCTAAAATTATCAAAAATCGAAATCCAAGTAGTTTGCACATCTCTTACAGATGAACATCCATTCTGTAAAATATCTTTAAAACTGTAGGAGGATTTATTCAGGCAAATGGTGTAGCCTATAAGCATTATCTTGCCTAAAAATGACTAAATTTAACAAATATATTATTAGTGAAAAATCAGCAAAAATCAAAATCCAAGTAGTATGCACCTCTTCAATATATGAACAATCAATCTGCAAAATAAAAACTTCCTACCTCAAAACTATAGGAGGAGTTATCCAGACAAATGACATACCCTATAAGCATTTTCTTGCCTAAAAATGACAAAAGTTTAACAATGCATATTTTTGTGAAAAATCAGCAAAAATCAAAATCCAAGTAGCATGCACATCTTCAATGTATCCACAATCAATATGTAAAATAAACACTTCCTAACTTAAAAACTGTAGGAGGAGTTATCCAGACAAATGATATACCCTATACACATTATCTTGCCAAAAAAATTACCAAGTTCAACAATGCATATTTTTGTGAAAAATCAGCCAAAATGAAAATCCAAATAGCATGCACATTTTTGATATATACACAATCGATCTGCAATATAAAAATTTCCTACCTTAAAAACTGTAGGAGGAGTTATCCGGACAAATGATGTACCCTATATGCAATATGATGCATAAAAATGACAAAGTTCAACAATGTGTTGTATTCTGAAAAATTATCAAAAATCAAAATCCAAGTAGTATGCACATCTTTGATATGTGCACAATCAATCTGCAAAATAAAAACTTCCTATTTCAAAAACTGTAGGAGGAGGTATCCGGAGGAGGTATCTGGTGGAGTTTACGGACAAATGGTGTACCCTGTCCCACTTGATGACAGATGGACAGACGAACGGACTGATGGACCAGCCAAAAAATATTACTCTGTTTAATTGACCTGACTGGTCATGAATCAATTATATTGGGATTAATCATTTTAATTTTACCTACAAGATAGAGAAAATTTAACCACTCCCAACCTGTTCAATAAATATTAGTAATATCTAGGCTGAGAAAGAAAATAACATAACTCTTATTAATTAAAGTAATAAGTAACAATATATGTTTTAAGAGCATATTAAAAATAATCACAGAAAATAAGGATGTTACATTCTTTAAATTCATAGACAACATTTAAATGTTACAAAAACTAACAATAGTCTACATTATTTTGTAAATGAGCGCACATGTCTAGAATCATCCCTTCTTCCATAAAATTGTGATGAATTTCCAAACCTACAAAAAAGAAAGATTGTACTAATATTTGTCGTTTTAAAATATAATTCATTTTACTACAGTAAACAAGATGTTTTTTGTGAAACACTTATGCCCCCGAGTAGATGTAAAGAAGAAACATTTAGCAACTTTGAACTAGAGGCTCAGAGACTGAGCCTGTATCGCTCACCTGGCAAAATGCTTCTACGTCATACATGACTAAAAAAGATGTTTCCTTACCAATGGGGGCAAATGTTTAGCTATGTTCTTCATTAGCAACCATGTTTTTTGTCTGATCCTATTGAAATGAATAATTTTTGCAAAGGNAATTGGAGGCAAACACAGAAGTCACCCAAATGAACCCCTCCAATCATTATCCAAGCATTATTAAAAAAACAATCCCCTCCATTTGGAACATTTATAGTCAACTCATTGTGTTCTGTCTATCATTGTTATCAGTACTTTGATTACAACAGGGATCATCGATACTGGTTCCCCAAAAGTGGAGGAATACGCAGAAGAGAAGAAATGAAATAATAGATATTTTTAGTAACATTCCTCATCATTGATATATATAATACATATATAAATACCTGTAAAACGAAAGTGAATAAATGAAGAAAATATGCTGAATGATTTAAAAAATCTTTTTTACAAAAAAAAATTCTATAGATATCAAGAAACATTTCGTCATGAATGAGTTTAATTTCTATTTATATAAAATAAAACAAAATATAATTTCATTTTTCTGGTGAAATTTTACCAGACAGTCACATGCCAAGGACAAGGTCACAAGGTCAAATATTCTGGTACCAACTGAAAGGTCTCTCCACAAGGAATACACATGCAAACTATGAAAGCCCCATCACTTACCATTCAAAAGATATGCTCAATGTTAAAGTTTTTATGCAGTTGTTCACAGGCAAAGGTCAAGGTCACATGGTCAACTTTCATACCTGCCAACTTTCACGATTTTGGCGTGATCTACACGATTTTAACCTTCTGTCACGATGTCACGATCGTGAAACAAAAATTTGGCATAAAACACGATTTTGAAGAAATTCACACGAAAAAATGTTTGTTTACACGATTTTGACCGTTGAAAGGGAGATAATCCAAATTCTCGAAAGGGAGTTAACCAGATTCTCGATATTAGCCAATCAGAATCGGTTTTACATCAATCACTCTCTATTCGCGTGAAAAACAGCTGATTGGAGCTGGCGTGTAAACAATCGTAAACATGACGAGTTTGGTGGATTTTTTTTGTTGATTTTAAGGCTTCGGCGACGTAAATAAAAGTATGTAAATGGATGGACCACCGGCAATCATAGTGAACAGTTCTTGAGTTATGAATCAAGGTTCACAATCCCTGATACAACGAGCTGCAAGCACCACACTTGACAGTTCCGTGGATGGCTGTGCGAGTGACTATGTCGTTGCAAGTTCCCCGTTCTGCAGAGTTTGCATAGTTGAACTGAGTAGCCTTAACGACGTCGACAAACATATTGGAACTGTAATGCACGAAAGGTCACTCAAAATTCCAGAACACCACACTTGTGATTGAATCAGAAAAGGCAAAAAAAAAATTAAAAAATATGTAATGCTTGCTTTATTTATAGAAGATTGGAATAAAAGGAGAAATGCAGTAAATGTACATCAGGCAATAATAAAGGAGAGAGAGCGTGGTTGCATTAACAAGCTTACAATCTTTAATTTTCCTGAAAACAGTCAACTGTAAATTCAAATAACAGTAACAATGATTAACAGGAAGCACTAGCTGCTCTTTGTTTCCCTTTAACAGTTAAAACTAAGTTAAAATTTAACAGAACATAAAACTCCAAATGGTCAAAAAACTGTTCACAACTGATTTATTTGCCCAAAAGTATTGAAGAACCAGCAGAAATCCCCAAAACACAATAAAATAGGAATGTCTTGCCTCCCTCAATAAAAAGTTAAGTCTTCTATAACACCTAGATGTTTGTGTTTGATAAAAAAGAGCAGCAAGTATAAGACAAAAAAAAACTTTGCGCAAAACGCCGCGAAATCTCACACGACTCAAAAGGAAGGTCGCGCATAAAAACCCCCATGGAGATTTTCAAAAGTTGGCAGGTATG